>DWNE01009503.1:0-10873 GCA_018249875.1 Cecropterus toxeus | reverse complement strand
CGCAAGAACTGCTTCACGCTAGAAATAGGTGTGGCGGTGGTACCTCCCCGGTCGAACTACACTGGTTCTACCACCTGTTTGTTTATTGGTATAGCGTCTGCCCAGACGGAATAGTATAAGCATATAATTAACTTAAACTGCACGTAAGTTGTCAAACAAGTTATTTTAAAGGTAGATCTTAATACAGGCACAGTGTTGGAACTAGTTTTTTATTAATTTCAACAAATAACTTCATTAAAGTCATACATTGATGACCAAAAATGAGGATAAGTATCCGCTAAGTATCATACCGGATCTTCTCAGTTAACGTCATGTTTAAATCTAACCTTTCGTATTAATTAAATTAATGCATTGGCAGAATGAATTTGGCATGGCACTACCGTGCTTTTCGATAGTACGTAAAAATTGCAACAGACGATTTGTTTTTTTTTACACGACTGCGTCAGGATGAGGTTAAAGTTTTTCGAGCGAACGTATGTTTATTGAAGTTACTGCCGCCCAAGAACATCTGAAGCAACTTCACATGGGTTGGTTCATGTCAGATTGTATGAGAACTTCAAATTCCCAATAATTCAACTCTAGCATTCTATGGCTACTCATTTCACTATTTTTAGGGTACCGTAGTCAAAGGGTAAAAACCCTAAGACCTTATCAGTAAGACTCCGCCGTCTGTCTGTCACCAGGCTGTATCTCATGAACAGTGATAGCTAGACAGTTGAAATGTTCACAGATGATGTATTTCTATTGCCGCTATAACAACAAATACTAAAACCAGAATACAAAAAACATTAACGAAGGGCTTCCATACAACGAACGCGATTAATTAAAAAGAAACTTGCTGAGTTTCTTGCCGGACCTTCTCAGTTGAGGTCTTGTTCCGATCAGGTGTGTGTGTAGTGTAAGAAGAAATATTATAACTTACAATTTGTAAGTGCCCCCGTAGGCCTATGCAAAATAAACACATTTCATTTGATTACGGTTTCTATAGATAATGGTACGGAACCCTTTGTACGCGATACCGACTCGCACTTAGCCTGTTTTTGTTTATAATATAGAAAAGTAGCCAATGAGCATGCGTTTCAGCTGATAAGAAAAGGCATTGGTGCCTACTGATTTCCTTCGATCCGCGTGGCGGAGCGATCGTTATACTGGTCTGACACGCAATGGGTTCCGAGTTCGATCCCCAGACATCTGAATTTGGATTCCTGTCCTCGGTTTGGGTGTTTATGTATTCGTCTTTGTGTATGACACCCAGGATACAAGAGAAAATCCTAATGCGGGCCTATGAGTGTAGAAAGCGTATGTAAGTATGTTTCTTTATATGTATGTATGTATGTATGTATGTCCATTTCTTAGACACACGCTACAGCCCAAATGGCTTGACGGATTGTGACGTATGACATATCATTAGACTCGTCACAGCTTGCAGAGTAGAAAGCGTTATTACTGAATCGATCTACGATGAGTTCTGCCACCTTTAGAGCAGAAATAGGTAGCAGTGATGATAATTCTGGAATTGGCACCGTCCCAAGCGATACCGGAAGAACACATATAGTGTCTAAAACAAAGGAATTTAACTGCGCACGCGCATATTGAGAATATTTGTAAACAAAGTAATCAGTACCATTATTTATAAATATAACTTGTTTCAATAAATAATGTTATATAAAATGACGGCTTTTGTATGCGTCTCGTTCACTCTTTAAAAAAGGAACGAAAGGTGGTTACAATTTCAGCTAATTTGGAATGAAATCTTTATTGATACTAATTATAGATGTGTTTAGATAGGTATGTATGTACGTATGGATGTATGTATGTAAATATATAGTTTTGTTTCATTGGAAGCGAATACACGAAGTATGTTGAAAGCATTAAGTTCCACGTTTGACCGTACACCAAACAAACATTTATATGTATTTATATCACTGGGTCTGGGTACTTGTGCTCGTGTGTGTCACGTGTACGTCATAAAGAATCTCAAGAAAAAATGCTGCAAGAATTCTCCTGTCTATTAATTTCTTAATACTTAAAAAAACTTTGTTTAAATTTAAGAACTAACTTAATAAAAATACTTAAGCTTTTGTGCGGTTTTTATATAATATATATGGCGCGTAACAGAAAAATGTGACGCGTAACAAAAAAATGTGACGGCAAATTTCTCTCATACTTTGGTAAAGAAGTTACACTTCCAAAAAAGACGCAAACAATTATGTCGACTTATAAATAGGAGAGTAGACACATATTGTTTTATAATATAAATACTTTTTTACGTTTACGTTTACGTTTACGTTTGTACGATTTATAATCATAAATATAAATGATCGATAAATAACATATAAAAAATACTTACACTTTATCTAAAGAAAATCCTCGTAAATTCTTCAAAACAATTACACGCCGTAGTTTTACACAACGCGTTAAAAATCAATCTTTCACAGTTCTACATCAACACTTGTACAAATCCACTATTATTATTAATATACACGTTCTAGATAAACATTTTAATCAATTATTTACTTTGCGACCGAGAAATTGGTAAAACTCATAATTATTTTCCACCTGTATCCAAATTATTTGACTGTGTTTTCTTTATTTTTTTCAATATTTTTCATCAGTATACTTTGCCGCGTTTTTAGCGCACTCGAAAAACGAAGTCTATTTCATTTAAAAACAAACGATTTTTAATTGTCTATTATTTATTTTTCTTATTCACAACACTTTAAAATATTGTCTATTCACATGTTTACGTCACTTCCATTATCATATTATAACGAGAATATATCAATGTCGAAATTTTGTAGAATGTGAAAATATATTAGGTCCATTTCACACGCGAGCAATATTAAAATGGCGCCAACCCAAAATTCAGCGTTAGACAGTTGTGATACCGAGTGGTACACGGCTGTCGTACTCGCCAGTGGCATCCATACTGAATCCGAAAACATCTTGGCATTGGTTGCTTCTAACGACGTGATACTACGTCACTTGGCAATAAATAACATCAATTAGATCTTATTCGGTCGTATTTTTAATCAACATATCAATTTAAAATCGATTTTGATTAATCTAATTCAAAACTACTTAAGTACTAAAGTATTGGCTGAATTGGAGCACTTGGACAAATTATGTTTTACCGTTCCACTTTTAGAGTTACAATATACCGCCAATCTTTCAGTCAGATGCTATTTATTTTTACGAATGTTTGACCTAAAAAATGTTTAGCAGTCTCTCAGATTTCACACAGGTTTTAAAAAGTCTAAAAATAATAGTATTATTTTTAATTAAATTTCTTTTAACACAGGCTTCACACTTCACTTTTATTGGTTTATGAATAAAAAATCACTCAATCAATCAACAAAAATATTACGACTTCTATAGTAAAATTTATATCACTCCAAACACGAGAATGCAGTTCCAAATTTAAATAACGCGCGAAAGGGCAGCGGGCATTTTTTATATATTTTTTTTATTTTCCGTACGCACTAATAACTGTGATTAGTGACAAAGTAAAACTGAACAGAGGTCGATACGCGAATACAGCTAATTTTAAATTTCCAAGGTTCTAGACGTAACATTGGGATTATGACAATTAGGTATTGTTTAATTGACACCTTGTCAATCGAATATAATCAGTAGTAATTACATATTGAAGGTTTACGTCACAACTATTGTATAATATTTAATTTAATTGTATAAAATTGTATAATCTTATACATCGACGCAAACAGGAAATTTTAGCATGGCCGATAATGAGAAAAAAATCGGCCAAGTGCGATTCAAGTCGCTCACGAAAGATTCCGTACCATACCAAGAGTCTACAAAAAAGACATGCAAATAAAGTTTGTAGTATGTTCGTAAAAAATGATTAAAATAAATATTTATAGGAGGCTCCCTTTAAATAATAATGGTATTTTCAAGTGGAAATTGGTATTTTCGAGTTCGAAATAATCAAATCTATGAATTTTATGCGGCTGTGGCCTTATTGCTATGAAATAAAAAGAAATGTCGTGGACTCTCGCCAGGAGTGGACCGGGATAGCTGGCGTAGCTGAACTTCTCGCGGAGCAAACAATAAGGCCGACTAATAAGATGACGGCCACCTAGTTCAAAAAACACCCTATAAGGCGCTTTCTACACTCATATCCCCACAGTAGAATTTTCTCCTGTGTTGTGGGTGGACACACAAACGAAGACAGAAACACCCAGACCCAGAACAGAAATCTAAACTCATCATTCACATTTCTGTCTGGCCGGGAATCGAACCCGGGACCCATTGCGTGTCAGAGTGGTATGACCGCTCCGCCATGCGGGTCGTCACATTTATTGTAATTTACTTTGACAAAATAAAAAAATCATTGACAAAATGTTTTTACGGCTTTAGCTTGGCGGCTTTATAATTTCGCGGCCATCTTTTTTATATACTTTTTTTTATATATAGGCCGAAATAAATAACAATTGTACATCCTTTTCGTTTCCTCTTAGTTTTATTTAAGAGAAATACAACGAATGTTAAGCAAAATTTAGAAGATTATGCAATATTTATCCTTCGCACCTCCCGTTTTGTTTTCTTAAGCGAGTGACAATGATATATCAGGCACCGTATTCATAGTCTAGTGCTCTCGTTTGATATAAAATTAGATATCTGGAACTCGTCAGAAATAGAGATTGATATCTGAAATGTAAACATATTGTTGCCAGTATAAAAAATCCGGACATACAGAATTAGATATCTGAAATCTAAACAAGGTCTTGCCAGTTTAAGAAAAAACCGGACAAGCGCGATCATATATAATTGTACTTGCGTACATAAATTATACATAAAATTATATATAAAAAACGGCGAAAAATCACGTTCGTGGTATGGTCGCCTCCCTCAAATATTCATTTTATTTTTATTATTATTTTATTTTTAATATAACTTATTATTCTGTGAATATTTTAAGCGTAAGCCTGTTGCCTTTTTTTCCATTTACAGGGACCATTTTTAAAAATTATACAGCCTATGTCATTCTGAAAAATTAATATATAAAGTATTTTTAAATCAAGCTTTTTTCCGTACTGTATTGAATTCTACAGATTAAGCTCTTTCACTTGATATCCATATTGGATGGGTTGGACAAAAATATGTATTCCGCCATTATGTTGCGGCGGTCATTTTGAAATTACAACAATATTGATTACATATAATTGCATTGTCATCAGAACTTAATGTGCATTCCAAATTTCAGCTCATTCGGACACTGAGAATTGGGTTAAATTCAGAATGCAAGGTTTGACCCAACCATACTTACATACAGACATTGCAAGTTAAATAAAAGCTTTTAAAATTGCGACCATTCAAATAATATGTCATATGTCACAATCCGTCAAGCCGTTAAGGCTGTAGCGCGTGCTAAAGAAATGGATATACATACGCTCGAAAAACATAACCTTCCTCCTGACGCAGTCGGGTGAACAAAGTGCGTGCCTAAAACCTCTAAAGTGACTAGAATACACCATAAATCCTCCCAAATTAGAATTAGTTACTCGACTATAAATATCGCCCAACACCATTAAATGACGTCATTGACACCATAACAAATTAGGGTCACATTGAACAGGTCTTTAATGGCTTGTGGTAATTAGAAACACAATTCACTTAGTACACTTAGGGCAGTGGTTCTCAAAGTTTTGGTTCAAAAATTAGATGCGACCGGATGTCGCTACATCGGATACAACTATCGCTTAGTATTTAAATTAGAGCAGAGATTCTCAAAGTGCCGATTCTAAATCAAAATTTTTGATGTGAGTAAAGTGGAAATTTAATATAACATACACTTAGTATTACTTAATTTAGTACAGAGATTCTCAAAGGATTAAAAAATTTGGATGCGACTGAAAGAATGGCATTTATGTAATTTCCACGTCTTACTAAGTACAGATATTCTCAAAGTTTCTGAAAGTTCATACGACTAGCAAATGCCCGCGATTTCGTACGCGCAGAATTTATCACAAACCAATACGACGATAGGTGATAGCATTCTTTCAAATTCGACTCTGGAAGTGACACCGCAGCATCCATTACTGCCTAATTATGTCACTATGCAAACAGAGACGATTCTAATGATATGTCATACGTCACAATCCGTCAAGCCGTTTGGGCTGTAGAGCGTGCCTAAGAAATGGACATGCATACAAACAAACATACATACATAAACGCTTTCTACACTCATAGCCCCACAGTAGGACGTTCTCCTGTGTCATGCCATGGACACTCAAAGACGAATACACTCACCCAGACCCAGAACATAAATCTAAACTCATTCACATTTCTGTCTAGCCGATCGAACCCGGGACCCACTGCGTGTCAGAAAGGTATAGTGACCGCTCCGCCACGCGGGTCGCTCATACGCTCGTATATATAAATATGCTCGAAAAACATTATACTCCTTTTGCCGCAGTCGAGTAGAAATAAAATATATCCGTTTGAAAATAATTTCGTTAAATATACTAATATTATAAAGCAGTAGTTTGTCTGGTTGAATGCGCTAATCTCAGGAACTACTAGTTCCAATTGAAAAAATATTTTAGTGTTGAATAGTAAACTTATCGTGGAAGGCTTTAGGATATATAACATCACGCTATGTTTGTTTGTTTTTAATAGTTCTCTAATAAACGCGGGCGAAACTGCGTGGCACAGCTAGTATTTTATAAATTATTGTTAACAGTCAGCTCCCTCGCACACCTTCGGTCGAAAAGTACTCTAATCATCATTTAAGTCCATAGCGTGACAGATTTAGAACAAAGATATTACAAATGGGTGGAATTTCATAGAAAAAGGGTGATAAAAAAGGGTGGACTAGCTCGAACTAAGTCAATTCAATTATCAAAACTGGCTTATATGATCACCGTAAAACCACCATATTTACAAGGTAGAACGAGTATAGTTCGACCGGGAAGGTACACCACCGCCACACCTATTTCTAGCGTGAAGCAGTTCTTGCGTTGTGGAAGAGTGTGGTTGCCGGCTCACTTGTATATGAATCGACCATGTTAGTATGTTAGTCGGGAGTAGCATATTTTCTTTCAATTTACATATGCATGCAAAATATCTCAAAATTTTCAAAACGTCAATCGAAAATTGTACAAACATTAGGACAGGTAAAATAAATAAATATTTAAGTAAATAAACAGTAAGAATATATTTACATTATTTTTAAACTATCTTCTTTTTACCCGACTGCGTTAGAAGGAGGGTAATGTTTTTAATTATATAGCCTATATCACTCTGCAAACTGAGACGATTCTAACGATATGTCATACGTCACAATCCGTCAAGCCGTTTGCGCTGTAGCGCGTGACAAAGAAATGTACATACACTCGAAAAACATTACCCTCCTTCTGATGCATTCGGGTAACGTTTACCTTTTACTACGTATTATTCATGTGGTATTGAACCCATCATAGATATGTCTATCGTGGTTTCCATGTACAGATAAGGAATTCTAGTAAATTGAACGCAACTGTGATACAACGCAAACAGTGAAACAAGTGACGTGAACGGTTTTTAGGGTTCCGTATGGTGCCGGATTAGCCATGTAGCAAGAGTATCAAATACGGGCCCTGCGAAGACTCTAGGGGTCCCGCGAGTCTAGGGGGCCCGAGACTCTAGGGGCCCCGCGACTCTAGGGGCCCCGCGGTCCAACGTCTGTTCTTTAACAATTGAAAGTGTAAACTCTAAATTTGCCCTTATTGAATCTAGAAATGTTTATTTGTAACAGAGTTGTGAGGTAATGATATGAGGTGATGACGTATATGAGCAGCGATAGCCTAATTTAAACTCGGTGTCTCAATCGAGGGTCCGGCGTTCGAATCTCAGGCACCACTGATTTTTCTAAAATTATGTGCTTATTAGAATTTAATTATCACTGCTTTAGGGTGAAGGAAAACATCGTGAGACCTGCACATCTGAGAGTTCTCATAAAAAAAAGAGTTCTCAAAGGTGTGTGAAGTCTACCGAATCGCACTTGGCCAGCGCGGTGAACTATGGCCTAAAACTCATTCCGAGATTAGACCCGTGCCCAGCATTGGGACAGTAATGGCTTGACGACGAGGTATTTATTATTATTAAAAGCTTTTATTTAACTTGCAATGTTTGTACGTAAGTATGTTTTGGTCAAATCTTGCAAACTGAATTTAACCCACTTCTCAGTGTCCGATTGAGCTGAAATTGGGAACACACATTAAATTCCTATGACAATGCAATTATATGTAATCAATATTGTTGTAATTCTAAAATGGCCGCCGCAACAAAATGGCGGAATACATACTTTTGTTTAACCCACCCAATATGGGTACCAAGTGAATGAGCTTAATTTGTAAAATTTAATACAGTACTGAAAAAGCTTGTTTTTGAAGATCCTTTTTTATATTAACCTTTAACTTGGGAGCCTATAACTAACCAAGGGCCTCCTGAGAGAATTTGCTACAAACCCCAAACGCTGGCTTCATCTGGCACTGGTTCCGTACTTAAAGGGTAAGAACGGAACCCTATTACTAAGACTTCGCTGTCCGTCTGTCCGCCTGTCTGTCACCAGGCTGTATCTCATGAACCGCGATAGCTATACAGTTGAAATTTTCACAGATGATGTATTTCTGTGGTGCTATAGGAACAAATAGAACAAAATGACGATCCTCGTGGCCGAGCGGTTAACATACCGATCTAACGCGCAGTGGGTCCCGGGTTCGATCCCCGGGCGGACAGACATCTGAATGATGAGTTTAGACTTCTGTTCTGGGTCTGAGTGTTTGTGTATTCGTCTTTGTGTGTCCATGGCACCTACGACACAGGAGAAAATCCTACTGTGGGGCTATGAGTGTGAAAAAAAGAAAAAGAAAACGTCTTTTTTTTAAATAAACAATTAAGTTTGGGGTCCCGTACAACAAACGTGTTTTTTGTATAGATAATGGTACGGAACTCTTCCGACTAGCACTTAGCCGATTTGTTAAATATCTTCAAGTGGTAAATTATTATCGCAAAGGAATCGATGTAGCTCGAGGCATCATCAAAACGCCTATTTCTAACGAAAATATTTGTGTGAAAATTACTATTGAATCCATTTGAAAGGTAAAACTACATAGGAAAAAAGTGGTTGTCTTCAAAAATCCGTTTAGGTACGATAGTTTTATGTTATCACATAAAACTCGTATAATCGTTTATGATATTTCAGTGATAATAATAAAATTCAATTCATAAAAGTATTCAATTTTTCATGAATGTTTAAAGAAACATTCATGAAATTCGTTTATTCATTCATGCTATGTTTGTTTCTTTGTTTTTACATGATAATGCTGCACGCACGAAAAAGTGTCACGTTCAGCTAGAGTCTGAAAAATATTTATTTAACGAGTGTAAATAAATGTTAATTTTTCTTTAAACATTCATAAAAATGGAATATTTTTATGAATTGAATTTTATTATTATCACTGAAATATCATTACTTTGTATTAAACGTAGAGGCAATAGAAAAAAAAATCAATAAATTAACATTTGTTTACACTCGTTAATTAGAATATTTTTCCACTCCGAGAGAGTGTTGCACGCAATGCACGCACAGGCCCAGACGGAACGTGACACTTTTTCGTGCGTGCAGCGTTATCATGTAAAAACAAAGAAACAAGCATAGCATGATGTTGTATAGCCTTTTTGATAAATTGACTATTGAACACAAAAAATATTTTTTCAATTCGAACCAGTAGTTCCTGAGATTAGCGCATTCAATCAACCTAACAATCAACTCTTCAGCTTAAAATATTAAAAAAATATAAATGACACAATATATTAAAATAGATATAAAATTATTTTGGGAAGCAATTGTTCTTCAAGAATAATTTTGACGTAGAAGAAATATAATAAATGGTAAATTATTCATTGGAATTTCAGGACTACCATTCTTAGTAAATTTTATATGCATGGAATGTTTAAATGTACTTTTTGAAAATTGTAGCCGTTCTTTTGTTGACTTCTGTGTTTTTCGAAGTCAAATTCTTTAGAATCTTATTTTGAACGTAATGAAACGAATATGCGTCACGAAAGTGTAGGATTAAGTTGGCGAGAGAATGGATAGAAAACATTACACAGTATTTTTTATTTTCGACCTATTTTTGTTGGTACACCTGTAAGCAACTTCATATAAAACAGTTCTATCTGAAGTCGATCACAGATGCGTTGCTACTCCCAAGGACTGAGGTGGTCCCCTCATATATAATAGAGCCGGCAATCACATCCTTCCACACCCAAGAACTGCTTCACGCTAGTAATGCCAGGTGGTAGAACCAATCTGTGAGCATCTGTGATGGACTTCAGACCCTTTTCTATATGAAATTGCTTACAGATGTCCATGGTTAGCAGTAACCACTTACCATCAGGTGGACTGCATGCTCGTTTTCTACTTCAATCAGATAACAAAAACGAAAAATTTGTGAACAGTTCTGTTTATAGAACAGTTTTGTCCAAGTTTAAAGATAACAGTTCAGAGCCTACCTATCCAAAATGAATAATTTGATTAATTTGAATTTTTGCATAAATTGCATATGTTATTTAGTTATATTTTCTCACTTGTTTTTGTTTTTGAAACCTTACTCCAGTAAAAAACCAGCCAAGTGCGAGTCGGACTCTAATCTATTATTTTAAATATTGATTATATTATATTTTTTGTTAAAGGGGCATATATACCTATATAGGGTGTCTCAATAAAAGTGCATTACCTATTCAAATTTCGTGGATTTTTTTATGTGTATATTGCAACATTGAAATTGCAGTTGTCACTTATGATTATTCCGATTAATAAAAATGAACCGTTACACAAAAGAAAAACGTGTTACGATTGTGAAAA
>DWNE01009502.1:0-10876 GCA_018249875.1 Cecropterus toxeus | reverse complement strand
GTCTGGCCGGGAATCGAACCCGGGACCCATTGCGCGTCAGACCGATATGGTAACCGCTCGACCACGCGGGTCGTCGCTTTTATTTCGTCGATTTTATTTTTTACGTTTTTTCCAGGGTAGTCGTTTTCTGTTTGTCTCTGTGTTTACAAATAGAATCAATCTTAAACAACTTCATTTAATTAAATGGTTTCAATTTAAAGCTGTAATATTTTAACAAACGCAGATGAAACCGCGGGACACATCCAGTTCAAAATAAACTAATAACACATATTAAACTTCACTCAACCTGTGGATGACGATTCTCATGTTATAAGGACCAATCAATCTTATTCTGTCATTGAAATTATTTGTACACGAAGTTTATAGTTAATCTACATATTATGTGCCAGTACTCTACCAGCTTGTTTACTCAGTGTTTGTAGACCTACTGGTACACATTAATATACACCGTTGTGTATATTAATTATGGTAAAGGCATAATTTCCTGCAGACATGCAAATGTGTTATTTAACTAGGCACTACAATTCGTAATTCTGCGATAAACTCAAACATACCGTGAACGTTAATTGTTTAAAGCAATGAAATGAGTAAACTGAACTGCCAGTTACGTGGTCGAAGTACTATTGTTATAACTTATTATTTCAAAAAGGTACAAGCGAATTAATAAAAACGTATTTTCTGACGAGCAAAAAGAGAATATTTTACTAGAATATCTCTTTATAGCTATTTTATATGAATTACTTTAACATACAATGTCACGAAAGTTTGCATGTTGGAACGTTCATGTGAAATTGCCTACGCTAAGAAATTAAAAGTTGTGAAGCTATTATAACCATTTTTAAGTATTAGTTTTATTTTTTAAGTATACCATAAATAACCACCTATCATTTTAACTAGTGTTGATTGATATCGTTTTTGTTTTTTTTAAAGGAATAATGTTTATGTTAAATAAAAATTAAGTATGTAATGACTTGAGTATTGTATGACGTTAGTTTAATAAACAATAAATACTTTACAACAACGTTAATAAAACACAAAATGAAGACATTATTATATTTATTATCCTCATTTTTTCATTACATTTACTGCGATATATTAAAAGTTATTGAGTAACGCAACGAAAAACCTTTAATTCTATTCAATCCTTTGTATGCAATACTTAACCATAGGCGTAGGCTATTAGGAAAGGGACATGTTGAACAGTAGCGATAGGCGAAAAAAAAAATCCGGCAAACATCTGATTTATTTTTCGTTCCATGGGAGTCCGGAATAAATAAATTCCAAGAGTATTTACCGCCCTTACTATAAGTTCGAACGGAATCTGTCAAACCCCATGCGTTATAATTATACGCCCATGTACTTAACTCTATAAAGTCTGACTAACGTCAAGTTATTATAAAGTACACTCGTGTAATGTATAAGAAATTACTAAAGTATCAAGCGATCACGGTCGCAGTATCCCATTCTCGCGCAGTTGCTTACCCGAACACGTCGCACGTCTTGTCACTTGTCGCACGCGACGCCTCCCCTGTTCACCCCCGAAACTATGCAAGTTTCTTTATCCACAAATATCTATGCCCTTACTAAAACTAACAAGACAAGTTTAAGCTTCATACGTACGGCGTAATGCATTACTTATCAGTGTAGGTAATTTAATATATTGATTTATTTATAAAGTTATTATTGTGTTTTTTTTTTGTATAGAAGTAGAAAACGAGAACGTAGTCATGGATAAATACATGAATTGCATCCATGACTTTCAGTTATCAACCCTAGATAAGATATGTTACCTGTGGATGGCCACAGACGGTTTGCTGCCTCGGTCGAATAATCGGAACTTCTTGAATGAATATACCTACCTATATATGACAGATGACTATCATTTTCCATACCGTTGAGGAAGGCAGCGCCGCTTCATTTGTTATTATTACACGGGTATAGGTGGCAGTGGTGAGACCGGAGTTGAATCACGGCGAATTCATCACCTTCATTTACTATGTAAGTAAATGTAATTTAAGTTTATCTTTTTAATACCTACTAAGTACGAGGAACTTAATCTAAACTATTTTTTAGAACTGAAGACAGATTGAACTCAGCGGCGCTATTTTCATTTAAAGTTTTGTTTTGTATATTTTTTTTGTAGGCGTTCTATTGAATTAAATCGATTTGTATCCTTTCAATAAACAAAAGATATAACATCCCTTGAAAAGAAATTATCACAAACAAACCACAAATCGGAATAAAGAAACAGAGGGATTTATTCAAGATAAAGTGATACAAAAATAATAAAAGGTGTAAAGACGGGCAACCTCCCCGTACCTGTGGGACGTGTCGTCGCTACTTATTTCCTACGGGACCCTCGCGTTATGGCCTCCAAAACGCACCTTTCGGAAACCTGAAGTTTAATAAAGAAAATGTTTATACGGGATCAGAAGATTTCATTTGTATCCCTTTTACGTTCCGTTTTGACATTTTGTAAAATTGTCAAATTACTTTTTATGAATTTTATATTTATATTCATAATCAAAATTATCAAATTATTTTTATGAATTATATATTTTAATATTCGTGCAAACTAAGGTGTTAGAAAGAATATGGTTCGACCGAGGATATACCACCCAAAACATAGTGGCGGTGGTATCTTCCCCTTTATGTTCTTGCGTTTAGGTAGAAAAATATGTTTACCACACTTTTTACATGAGGAGACCATCCTAGTTCTCGGGAGTAGCAACCTATCTTTAATTGACTTCTGATAGAATCCATGTTCTATGTGAAGATGGTTTCAGATGTGCAGCACTTACCATTAGGTAGACTCGTTTGCTACATTTGTAGTATATATAATAATTAGTAATATTAAAAGGACTAACAGTGACAATGCGTAACGTTTAAGAAAACGCTTATGCACCTAGTTCAAATTATAAGTTCAACTAAATTTTTGTTTTACTCTTAATTGCATTTATGTTAATTTATCTTGTATCGATTAGAGATAATTTACTAATGGTTTAAGTTCCAACGCTTTATGTACAAAACTACACATAGTAGGTACTCTGTGCACTAAGTTGTCGGTGTGGCGTATGGTATCGGTACTGAATACAACCAGTTGCTCTCTTCATGGACGTTATGGTATATGACTAAGGGACAAACCTCAGAATATGGGTTTTCCTGTCTAACATAAACCACTGCGGTCACCAACTCGCGTCTCAAGTGACTATTGGCAAAAATCGCCACCAGAGAAGGCCTATGACCTCAAGGCTGTTTCTGTTTTTTTAACACACTAGAGAAGAAATAATAGTAATAATTTTAGGTTGATATTATCGCGGAATTTATACACTTTAATATGTTACGGGTACTCACGATATGCGGTTTTTGAATTGCTTGTTGAAAAAGAAACACAAAAACCGTATAAAATCAGCACCCGTAACAAACTAAAATGTAATAATAATAATAGCCTAAAATGGTAAACTGTAATTTTGGAAAGTAATCACGATAGACGATCATTATGAATTTTGCTTCTAATAAAATCCTTTGCAAAACGATTACATTCATATAACGTTATGTAATCCTACATAATCCATCGACCTATTAAATCGAATTAATAATTGAAAAGGCTTGCAATATTGAAATCCATCTATTAATTTTCGGATTACATGAAACTGAAACGTCTAAATGTTATATCGATTACTAGTGGACAGACCATAACTTAATCGAGTCGAAGCCATTGCAAGGATATCAAATTCTGTAGTATTAAGTATCCGTCATTTAGTTTATCAAATTAACGTTTAATGCTTAATAGATACTTAACCTATACTTTTGATATTATAAAACTGAAGAATTTATTTCTTTGGTTGAACATCCTTTTAAAACATAAAACAATATTTTTGTGTTTAATGGTATGGCCATTATTGACGAAGATTATATAATGATATATTTATGTAGTAACGAGTGAAACCGCAAGGCACAGCTAGTTAAATACTATAACAAAAAGTAAGTGAGTGCGATTCACACGCAGCAGGAGTGAAATTTAAAATAACACACCAAAAAATATACCCAAATACTACAGAAATTATCATCAATATAATCATTTCAACGTGAATGATAAAACAATACTACAAATCAAACGTTACAATACCATTCCCCAAAACAAACGACTTGATTTATAAAAGTAACAAAACAATTACTCGTGATAAGCTTTTAATTGTCGCCGTTTTTAAAGAACCGGAACCGAATGGTTAGTCACGAGGGCTCCGATTAATTTACTGAAGTCTGCACTCTATGGACAGAACACGCGAGCTAACATTTATTGAGTTATGAATATGCTACACTATGATACTTGCTGCCGATGGTAATATAAGTATTACATGTATCAATTGCTGTTATCTAAATCTACACTAATATTATAAAAAGTAAAAAAAAAAAGTTTGTTTGTTTGAATTGAATAAGCTCTGAAACTACTGGACTGATTTCAAAAATTCTTTTATCATTCAAATCCTACATTATCCCTGACGAACATAGACTATATTTAATAAGAGAAAAAAGGAAACCGTGTGAAAATTTCGATAATGTAACCCAATATGTGAAAAAGCTACCAAAAAGCGTATATTGCTTACGCTGTGGAAATTGTAGACAACAGAGCAGAGTGTTGTACTAGAGTCATGTAGAGGACATTAATATCAACGTAAAAGTCCCGGATATCATATGTCTAACTATTACTGTTATACCACAATAACTACTTTTCCATTTAAAAATATGCAATCGTAACGTCGCGCCGGTACAAACTAGGCCACATTATTAGTATCAGAGTAATAATCATAATTTAATCACGAGCGTTACAATTATCCTAATATACAAATATATGATGGTGTGTGTCTATTTGTTTCTCAATGTGGCTAATTTACATGGTCAACCTGGTGAGTAGCCTATAAGGCTTTTTGATTTAGACATTTGGCACTGTTAAATGAAGGCGACTATTTTCATGTCCCATAGCGAAGCACGGGTAGTTCAGCTAGTGCATTAATAAAATTCAACCATCCATCGATCAGCCTCTTGGGTCCACCGGTGAATTAAGGGAAAAACTAACCTAAAGCAAAATACCACATCTGAGAATTCTAATGGAGGTTTTTTCAATAGTCACCGCGTAAAAAGGTTTAATTCCGTAGTCTATTACGCTGATCAAATACGGCTGGCTTGTTCCTTATAAGTTTAAAATCACAATTTAAAGTATTAATTATCCGCGGGGCAGAACGGTCATACCGGTCTAACACCCAATGGGTTCAGAGTTCAAATCCCGGACAGACAGATATCTCAATGATTCTGATATCTATAGGTAACTATAGATTTCTGTTCTGGGTCTAGATGTTGTGTCCATAACACTATAGCGTCCATCACGCACGAAAAATCCACGTGTAAGAGTGTAAAAATGATTATTATATAACAAGTTCACATCGTAAAAATAGTAGTTAATAAAAAATTTCGCACTTAATTAGGGGCAGATAACCCTTAATTTTATTAAAAAAGACGTGTAGCTAAATTCGTGGTCCATTACCACGGGGTGTTTTATCCAACGTAATTTATGAAACCCTACAGAGGGAAATAAAACTTTACTTTTCAGTCATCAATCAAAATGAAGCGGGTCGCAGACTTAACTTTACATTATGCTATCAAATTACTAGCACCGACGGTGTTAATGGATCAGATTTGATATTTTCCGTTACACAATAAACTTTTTTCCTGGTTTTTAAGGATTGAGGGGCAACCGAGCGCTTTTATTTTAAACCTGAGTATGCATTTTTACATCATTTGCATCAGTAACAATGTTAAAAATATAAAAACAATACATGTGTAGCGCGTGCTAAAGAAATGGACGTACATACATACAAACATACATATACATACATACACTCGAATAACATAACCCTCCTTCTGGCGCAGTCGGATTAAACGAAGAACTACAGTTCATTACTGCCTATTTTTTTTTGTAGTAAGCATTACAAGTGGTATTCATCATTTCATTTCTATACTATAGGATTTTTCTTAACAATTATTGATTCCCAAAATGTCTTACTGTCTTACTTATTTTATTGTTTTCATAGTGTTTTCATTGTTCATATTGCTTTGGATTGACCTACGTAGCGGAGCCGTCGCCCTACGGGTCTAACAAGCGGTGGATCCGGGTTCGATCCTACCAGGCACGTATCTGAATGATGAATTTAAATTTGGTTCTGGGTCTTCCTGTTTTATATTCGTCTTTATGTGTCCATAGCACCAACAGTACAGGAAAAATAATTTGGGTAGTATAAAAAGCAAAGAAAAGCGTGCAAAAGAAGCTATTTATCGATAAAAAATATTGGCATGGAAGCAATACTTAAAACTGCCTCACTATAAAAAATGATACCTACAATAGTTGCAACGAGTTGATAAACTTAGACAACAAAGAAATCAGCGTCTACAGCGTTTAAAAAGCACTTTATTAAAGAATTTCTTCGACGATATCTTCCGAAGTTTGTGCACAAAGAAGCAAATACTCTTTTGTTGGACCACAAAACTTGCCCGGAATCAAATCAAAGTTTTATCCGCACAATAATAGAACGGATATCGAGACCGCATCGCGATAAAGTCATGGGGACAATAAAATCGGAATATGGCGTATTAATGGATACTTTCTACGAATAGGGTAAGATACGTTATAAATGTTGTATTCTATTGATATACACACAATAATAGATATACCGGTTACACAAATTTGCTTTTAGAGATAGTGTTGAACCAAAGCTTCCGCCTCTCAATCGAGGGTCCGAGGTGCGAATCTCACGCGCGCAGCACTGATTTTTTATTATAAAATTATGTGCGTATTAGAATTTAAATATCACTGCTTTCCGGTGAAGGAAAACATTATGAGGAAACATACATATCTGATAGTTCTATAAAAAAAAGAGTTCTCATAGGTGTGTGAAGTCTACCAATTCGCACTTCGCGGTGGACTATGACCTAAAACTCTCTCACTCTGTGAGAACACCCGTGCCCAGCAATACAATAATGGGTTAACAATGATGATGAACCAAAATTAAGGGGAACTGTAGAGACCTTTCATCTAGGCATGTGAACTGGTGACCGCGGTAGGTATTGATATTACCCTGTTATCCCTGAGTCGCCCTACATCATACACGGGGAGTGGCGGAATGGTGTCATTCAAGACACTACACGATACACTGTAGAATTTTTTATACGAAATAGATGTTGAATTGACTGATGTCCTAATGATGTGAAGCTGCGGACCTAAATAAGAACTGTATTTAAAGATAAACCAAATATTAAAAAATAACAGAGATTTTGTTTTTAATGAGAAATACGATGCATGTATAGATATGTATTCTCTCACTGAAACCTGTCTTACCATGGCTTAAGTGCGTCAAAAATGAAGCCTTTATCAGGTTCAAATAAATTATAACACAATAAATAACACGCCAAAGAAACGTTTTTTTAATCTTATCTCATTTTATCTTAATTCATCATCCGGATATCTTCCTGGGGTCCGAACCCGGAACGCACTAAGCCAGTACGGAGGTCTATTCGCCACCGCAGTCGTCAATAGAATAAATAATATGACTATCATGATATCAAATCTTGTGTAGATCATTCCTAGCATCTAAGAGTCATTTTAGTTCAATTATAAAATGAATGTGTACTAAAAACTGATTAAAAAGTATTTGAAGGTGGTAGAACCAGTTTTGTTCAACCGGGGAAGTATCACCGCCACACTTATTTCTACCGTGAACAGTTCTTGAGTTTCGTAGGAAGGGTGTGGTTGCCGGCTCACTTATATATAAGGCGACGATCTCATTCCTCGGGAGTAGCAACGCATCTGTGATTGACTTCAGACAGAACCCCTGTTCTGTATGAAGATACTTACAGGTGTCCATAGGCGGCAGTAACCATTTACCATCAGGTGGACTGCATTCTCGTTTGCAACTTCAATTTGATAAAAAAAGTTTCATGATGAAATATGATAGAAAAACATATATTCTTCTGACAAATTGGTATCAATAAAATACAGCGCTCGGTGCAACACCGGCCGCAGGGGCTAGTGAGTCGTGAAGCGAGACGTTTTGTCGCAGGCTTTCATCTTGCGCGCTGACTGTGACAAATGATAGAGGGGTGACGGTTACATAGTTCTGCCACCATGGCAGCAGTTTGAAATAATATTTCACCTGAAACGACGAACAAACGCTTCCGTGTTCGTAAGTGGTTCTGTTTGTGAGGTAATGACGTGGATAATTTCGTTCGTAGTGTATTGTTTGAATGTATTTTTTTAAGTAATGAACGTGTATTAGCAACTTTGTATAGTGCAGGGGATATATCTTAAGTCGATCACACACGCGTTGCTACTACAGAGAACTAAGACGATCGTCTCAAATAATCGTGAGCCGGCATCCACATTCTTCTACCGAACAGTTTAAACTACTTCACGCTGGAAATAATTGTGGCGGGTACCTCTTCGGACGAACTACACTGGTTCTACCACCATGAATGAGGTTTGAATGTACAGTCATGTCACACCATCACATGGTGTAACATACACCCGAATATTGTTAGGTTATTTTTATTACTAGTTTTTTTCCCGTGTTATGGGTAACATTGACACATACAAAGAATAGTACACAAATACCCAAACTCAGAGCAAATTTAAATTATATAATAATATGTTTAAACTGTTTGGTAGGGAATTAACCCGGAATCATGCGCAACGAACCGGTATAGTGATCGCGCCACGCGGTTCGTCAATTGATAACACATCGGTTCTTAATATTTATTAAAAATTATATGGTATTACACAATTTCTTACATAATATGTTTGATTTGTTGTGTTATAAGGTACAATTTTTATTAACACATTATTTATGGTTTTTTCTAAGATATTCATAATGTTGCATCGATTTCTGCTTCGATTCACCATTTTTTTATTTTAATGTAAGTAAAAAAAAATAAGAATTTAGCGCGATAATTAAAATAAAAAAATGAATAAGCATTTTTTACCGATTTTTATAAGCCAAGCTTTTCCAATCACCGTTTTTAGATCTTAATCTCTTATTAAGATTAAGAGTGCGTCCGGATACTTTGCTTGTATTGGGGTATTTTATGGAGTGTACACCCCATACCGAGATTCAATTTAGATGTGCCAACGCGATAAGCTCTGGATGTTATAAGGGCAGAGAGTCTCGGATGCCGATATTACGAAGAAGTGGGTACGAATCCTAATAAGGAAAATTATAAAAAAGCTAATTTGCAAATTGTGTTCCAACTTATATCATAAAGATTTGGTTTCAAATACATATCTAGTGAAAACGGGTATGGGCCTGATTATTGCTTTTGTAAAATCAAACTAATTAAACGACTCAGGTACATAATAAGTATATAATGTATGATATTTGCCAATGACAAAACAGACTTACATCCGTTTTCTCTAGTGGCACCGATTTGATTTGATCTAAAATTCTGTTTCTTATCGTTGTTTGAATCAGCACTAGTTAATATCAATTGCTGATAATATCTACATTATTTAGGATGAATGATTTGAGTATATCATTGTTTCATTTTTTCCGTGAACGTCTTATGACTTAAACTAAATCTATATTGGAGTTAGGGTATCTCTATGAACTTATTGTTGTATTAGTACCATCAACACCCATAGTTAAACGTGTTGACTACATAGGCACAATAATACACAATATCTACAATATTTATAAATAAATTTAGGTATTACGTAAAATAAAGTATTAAACTTATTTGATTGACTAGATCATATTTAACAAATCTAAGATTTAATTCATAAGTACCGAAACTCATTAATACGAATATTACTTTTCTTAACAAGGGAGTTAACGCACAGAAAATTGGAAAGGGTCCTGGAACAATACGGGTTTATTCAGGTTGGTTGCTTCCGACAAATAATTCCAGCGACTTCTTAAATGCCTTGTATCATCGCAACCGAGCTAGATAGCGAGTGAATGAGGGAAGAAATAAAAAAGTGTAAGTTAATTAAATGAAAAACAAAAAGAAAAAACCTTAAATATTAAAAAAAAACAATAAAAAATCTTGTGCATTATAATTTAAGATTCATATACATGTATATTATTTTTCTTTAAATGACTTTAATATACTCAGTTTTGAATCTTCACTCGTTTGTACAAAATAAAAAAAATGCCGTCACGGCAATATGAAAGATATGCAAAATTGTTCAAGTAATATGCATAAATTACAAGATTGCGCCAGGAACAAAATATATAGCATAATGTAAATATTGAATAAGAAGATTTTTTTAACGGAAAATGACGACAATTTATTTTCATTAAACATAAAAATGCAATGTAAACTTCAAGTATATAGGTACTGTGTACCTATGATATATATACAATCATTTTGTAATAGTGTGTGTGGTGTGGCTGTGTACGGTGCGAACCCGTCGCCACGGCGAGGCACGCCACGCCAACAAATTATTCTACATCAAAATTAATAATACTTCATGCTATCGAAAAGTAATTATTCTACCTACAGGTCTTATAGGTATATGATAGTAAGCACAAAATTAAACGCAACTTTGTAGTAGCACAATTCCATTCATAAAGGAGATCGATCATCTGTCACACTCATACTACTTACTTACTTACTACTTTCTACACTCATAGCCCCACAATAGGATTTTCTGCTGTGTCGTGGATGCCATGGACACACAAAGACGAATACACAAATACCCAGACCCAGAATAAATCTAAACTTATCATTCATATTTCTATTTGGCCGGGAATCGAACCCGGGACCCACTGCGCGTCAGATCGGTATGGTGACCACTCGGCCACGTGGGTCGTCAACAACAATAAACACA
>DWNE01009501.1:0-10876 GCA_018249875.1 Cecropterus toxeus | reverse complement strand
AATAATAATGTTCCCGTACAAAATAAAAATAATGAAAAAAGGTGACATTCCCTGTTCTTTGCCTGTACCCTTCATATATAAACACATAATTAAGTACCTACCTTTTATAATATCTGACACGACTGCTGGACAAATCTTCGCCGTGACCTGTGTCGTATGATTTAAATCCGGGCACGAATTGATTTCGATCAGCCACGGCTTGTATTCTTTGTCCAGGATGAAGTCACAACCATAAAGTTCAAAACGGTTCTTGCACACAGATAGCGAATCTTGGCAACTCAACATTATTCCAATAATAGAGCGCTTCATACCGGGATAAATCAAATTATCCCATACTTTATCCCTTCCAATTTTGGTCAAGTAACTTTTATATTTCTCCAAATCCCACATATTATTTTGTGGCAAATCAGCGTGTCGTCCTGCGCAATTGTTGTATTTTCTTTGCACAGCGTTATTTGTTAGATGTATGGATTCGTGATAGTTTTTTAGATTGTACCGTTGTGAGCTAAATTTCAAATAGCAATCTCTATACATCCATATAATCAAAGGGTATGTACTCGTTACCAAATAATATTGCCTTATATCGAATTTTGTTTCGTATATCAGTAAGGGTTCTTCTGTGAAAAATATGTTCAACAATTATTTTCAGCAATAGCACCGAGAGGAAATATGTAGCGCCCTTTAGCATTTTATTACTTACCTTTAATAAATACACGTGTATACTTCGAACACTTACCAATATATTTTTGGATCACGTATTTGGAGTTAGCTTTGTTCAGCAAGTTTGTTATCACTCCCAATTTGGACGCCATCCTTATACCCCTACCTCTCGAACAATGTGCCGGCTTTATAATCCATATATTATGACAACCTTCGCAACTCAGCTGGGGTCGGTACCTATGAATTTCTTTCAGCAAATACTTCGCATAACTCAAGTATAATCTTAACTTATTACTTTTATCTGTTTGAAATACGTCTTCTTTTGCAATTATTCGATAATATTTCTTCAAAAATGAATTCCATTGACCTGAACTGGCGGTAGCTATTGACCGGTCGATATCCTTGTTCTGCTTACGAAACAAATATTCTTTGCAGCGATTTAATGCAAACACTATTATGTTCATTGATACTTTGCCAGTTTTCAGAAAGACGGGTCTTTCGTTAGTCACCATTGAAAGAATCCATTTAAGCAAGCTAGTGCATGCGGTAATTTTGAAGTCTTTTACGAATCCTTCTATTTCGCCAGCATCGTAGCTATTGTACGTTCTGGGACTATTAACTTCTGCTACGTCTTCTATATAAAACCAATAATTTCTTTTAATAGACGAACATAAACCCTGCTTTGTAGTCCACATAGCATCAACTTTTAATTTATTAACTATAGTGTTACATTCCTTGGTCATGTCAATCACAGCAGTGTCACGAGACTCTTCTCGAGTGCGCCATAAAAAATTTGGATTATATTTTTCTACAAAATTCGAGAGTAATAATCTTTCCAATTCACTGTGAATTTCATTCTTGTTCAAAAACGTTCCATTTCGTATTTTGGAGAGATTCATTCGGTTGGCTGGAATTTTTTCAACCCAACCCCGTTCCAATAAAGCCTTTCGTACGGCGCTGCAACAGCCATATACGGAAAATATCTTATTTTCTTTTATTGCATTAGCCGCGAGATTTTTAAGTTTTTGATATCGCACGGATTTTGTTTGACAGCTGCATATAACGAAGTTCTTCTCTTTAGGGGTAAGTCCCGAAGAGTAATACATGCTTTTAAACATCATTGGGGGCAATTTATTCACATCCATCGGACTGGAACTACCAAATCGGTTAAAAGGGGAAATGAATTGCTTCACATTTTTTTTGGTACAAACAATTTTTTTCTGTAAACATGTATTATGCATTATTATTAAGTATTATAAAATGCTTTCATATCATAAATATTATTTAATTTTAAGTCGTAGTATTTGAAAAGGAATTACTGGGCATGGTTTTTTTCCAAGTAGAAAGTTGGTTGTTCCAAAAATTTCCTCATAATTCAGGCGTTTCCGTGTTTTAGCATACCGTTTGTTTACAGCTCTCTGGGAGAAAATGTAATGCATTTAATATTTTAGCTTATCGTATTTTAAATTACATAATAGAAACACAGGTAGGTATGTAGAAGGTGTTGGAGCCAGTGTAGTTCGCCCCTGGAGGTACCACCGCCACAACTATTTCTAGCGTGAAGCAGTTCTTGCGTTTCGTTGGAAGGGTGTGGTTGCCGGCTCACTTGTATATAAGGCGACCATCTTAGTCCTCAGGAGTAGCAACGCATCTTTGATCGACTTCCAATAGAAACCCTGTTCTATATGAAGTTACTCACAGATCTCTGTGGGCAACAGTTATCACATACCATTAGGTAGACTGCATGCTCGGTTTGCTACATCAATCTAATAAAATATAAAAAAATTATATGAATAGCTATTACCTTCTTTTTTCGTGTTAATCTTTTCTTTCTGTGTGGCATCTTGAGAGTTTAATTTATCCCTCATTTTCAAAATTACTTCAATGAATAGTACCTAAATATTGATAATATTTTATATATT
This sequence comes from Cecropterus toxeus, assembly GCA_018249875.1. Classification (NCBI taxonomy): domain Eukaryota; kingdom Metazoa; phylum Arthropoda; class Insecta; order Lepidoptera; family Hesperiidae; genus Cecropterus; species Cecropterus toxeus. The sequence goes on along the minus strand of DWNE01009501.1, from coordinate 8,294 downwards.
TTATTTATTTTTGCCAGTTCTGATCTACTTCATTATTAGATAGAATATCGAGATGGGTATTATTTTATGTATAATTTCAAGATTATATTCTATTCAGGTTTCTGTAAGTAATAATAGTTTGTCAATGTAGAATGCTTTTCACAGACAAGAAGTAACTCATTATATTAACACAATGAAAATTATGCTCAATGTAGATAATTATTTATACGGACATTACATTTTCTAATACTTTAAAATACACTACTGTTATTAATTGTTGTCAAAAATTAGTGCTTTCATTACCTTGTTATATAGTAAAAAAATTTTTCATTAAAATTTTTCATTATTCTTTATATCATTGTAATATTACTAATATGTCATTAGACATGACAGTGTCCTGTGACATCTCACGAATAATTAAATTTGACATCAAATATTTGCCAGTATTTTAAAAGTTTTTTATATAATTCTTTTTGGAGAACAGCTTTGGAGAGATAAATAGGTATGTATACGGATGACGGGATATAGGACTGAAGGAACCTGCAAACTGGACAATAGGTATTAAGTAACAATACTACATAAAATAATGTTTATTAATATTAATAGACATAGAATATGAATTTAACAACAATTTGGAAGATATATAGGTACAATGCAGATTAAACACTGAAATAACAATTTAGAATTACTTTAGCTTGAAATACAAATGCTAAAAATATATTATGTGTAGCAAAATTCCGTTAAACATCGGGAAAAACGAGCATAATATTTTTTTTATTCACTCATTTGGGAAACTTTAGAATTAAGTTGGACTTTTTCGTTTAAAAAACGAAATACGCGGTTCGTCGCTCAAAGGCGTAATAACCACACGATAGGGCGAATATATATTCGTGCAGCTTTTAGAGAACGTAATTGCCTTTTGTTTTGCTCTGTTCTCGTCTCGAAGTTTACAAATACTTCTACCAATAGCGCTTAACTTTTTAATGGGGTTCGCATCGTCTACACTACTTCGCGACGTGAGCGGCTCCAACATCGGCTTCTGATTGGAATTCATTACACCCGATTTAGATTGCCTCACCGGTACCACAGTTTCAGATCGACTAGCAATTTTGTTCTGAACGGAAATTGTGGAGCGGAGTATACTGGCCGTTTCTCGTTCCCATTCGATAGGGTCAATATAGCATCGTTTATTACCGACCGACCTGTCAATCTTAGGTTTTTCTGCTTTGCGGGCCGACTCTGTCCGATACTTGCCGGTCAGATTGACGGATTGGACAGTTTCGGGGCCGCAACACGAATGAGTTACGATACGTCGTTTACTTTCTGTATTTTTTTCGCGTCTTCCTCGATGCGTCCTAAAAGAAAGCGCGGACGTTTTACGTTTTTTCGAAGCATTTTTGATTGTTAGTCCAGATTTTACCGCAGTAACAGCTTGGCGTACCGTGAGTGATTCTTTAGGACCTATCACCAAACCATCTTTATTTGTAGGCAGAGCGTCGTAAGGATTTAACCACGAAAGGAAGTCTGTTATAATAGGTCCACTGTATTCAGAAGGCACAGGTTGCTCGGTCTCCGGAATGGTGTCCCCGGAAGGTACTCGAGGAGCCAAAGGAGTGATGCTCCTTGGTTCATGTTTTCTTTCTTTAGATTTCTTGACAAGTCTTTTCCCATTAATGCATAGCGACAGACCGAGGTATGCTGGGGCTTTTGGTATGACCTGTCTGTACGCTAGCTCAAAAGTTCCGATATCAGCTTCAGGGTTATATCGTCGGTCCAACACCACTGTTGAAAGTTAAAAGTATATTATATAAATGTATTTTTTTACGATTTTCTCAATTTATTTATGTATTACTTACCTTTAATTACGTCTTCCAGGCATTGAGGGCAAAGTCTCGCTGTGACAGAAGTGGTAGGAGCGAGATCAGGACTAGAATTGATCTCAATGAGCCATGGAGTAAAATCTTCCGTCAACATGAAATCCGCTCCATACAGTTCGAAGCTATTTTGCCTTTTATCCATAGACTCTTGGCACGCTAACATGGCCCCGATAAGACATTGTTTCATCCCAGGATATATTTTAGTGTCCCAAAGTTCGTATTTTCCTATCTGTCTTCAAAATTTGATTCAATTATTAAACAGATTTAGTCAATTTGAGCGCAGAAATATTTCATATTTACCTGAGATAAGCCTTGAAAGTGTGACAGTCCCACATGTTCTCATCTGGCAAGGCTTTGTCACGATCACCGTTATTCTTGTACTTAGTTTGTACTGCATTGTTCGTGAGGTGAACAGATTCGTGATAATTGGACAAGCTGAAGATCTGCGAGCTAAATCTTAGGTAGCTGTCTCTGTAATGATGCGAAATGTGCATGGATTACATGTCACTTTGTTATGGGAGTAAACAAACAATTTCAAAATTATCTTACTTGTATAACCAGATCGTTAGCGGTTGGCAGTTTGTAATCAGAAACCATTGTCGAATATCGAATTTTGTATCGTAAATCACTAATGGGTTTTCTGCAATTAAATGTAATAAATACAAAATTATCTAATATCATTTTAATTCGAGATATAATCATGCAAATAGTTGTACAATAGGAATGTTATTTTACCGATATATTTTTGTACAACATATCTAGTTTTCTGAGCTGGTATATTAATAAGACTTATGATATCCTTGATATTGTTCATCAGCTGAATGCCTTTGCCGCGACATTTGTTTCCTGGTTTCACTATCCAAATGTTAAGAACGCCGTCAATATCTACCTGTGGCCAATATTTCGTTATATTGGCTAAAACTTTTGCAGCTCTTCGCTCCAATTGTCTATAGAAGAAAAAAGTTAGTTAAATCAAGACAAATCGATATGAACGTAAAATATATAGGTTAATTGAAATAACAACTTTTAGTTTTCCATATTTTCTATACGAGTAAGTTTGTGAACGTACTGATAAAATGTACAAAAGCATAGATAGAACTGCATTCTGATAGTAACTGATATTTGAAATAAATGATTAAAAATATTATCTCACATCCGTAAGCGCGTAATAAACTAATTCGTTTTGTAGTTGTTTGGATGTTTGCAAACCTAATATGTTAACCTATGGTAAAATTAGTAATGATTAAATGTTCTGCTGATAGTAATGATTAAATGTTATGATTAAATACTGCTTGTGACTTACTTGATATTAAAATTTTTATCGTCCATAAACGTAGCTTTTTCATGTACCAAAAGATAATGGTGCGTAAGAAATTGGTCCCATTCGTGTTCCCATATATGTTTAGCTTCTTCTTCCTCGTCAATATCTTTGTGTGTAAAGAATGAAATATATTCATTCATTCTATTTATTGCAAATTCAATAGCACTGAATGGCACTTTTCCATGGTTCGTAACTAGGTTCTGGTCACCGTTTGCTTGTAGAGTATTAGATAACCACTTGATTATACTAATGCAAGCGGTAATTCTGAAGTCATCAATAAATTCATCAAGACTATCAGAGTTATGGATATTATAGCATCTCGGAAATTTTGTCAAAGCAACACCTGGTTCTGTGTACCAATGCATTTGCGTCAGCGAGGTGGTCAAACCTTCTTTGGTTGTAAAAATTGATCTCGAAAATCTAAAAGAGAAACCATCATAACATATTAAGATCATATCTCATATATTTAAAGAAAGCATAATATATTCTTATAATCTTAATACCTATAAATATCTATCCTGATTTTAGGTCATTGGATTTTGGAGGCTATAGTCGTATTCATATGTATGTACGTCTCATAAATAACCATTTGAGATTCCAACTCATATTGAAAAATTACTGTTATAAATTGCGTATAGCATACCTGCTTATGACGACCTCCTTATTACTAAGGAGCCAATCGTACTTATCTCTTTTGGTCGTCCAGAGAAAGTCAACCGAATGATGTTCCATAAATTTGTACAGAATCATCCTTTCTACTTTCGAGAGCTCCTTGCCGGACACCTTTTTTGGATCCACATTCGTCGGTGGGTGGCGGACCTCCGATAAACAACATTACGAAATCAGATTAAAAATATAATGTATTCGTACATGTTCATAACCATAGGATATGATTTAATATATTCGCATTTACATGCGAAAAAGCGTGACGCAACCGAAACTGTTACGCATGCAATATTATATTACAAACACAGTGTAATTTTTATTGATTTACATATGTATATTAGGTGCCCATGATTTTACTTTTTACTTGTCTGTCTTTAACTCAAGACTTAAAAAACCACTGATTAGCCAATGAGGTAAACGAATTGTTTACATGTTTGTAATGAGGTAAGCTAGGAATGTTTACAATTTATTTTTAGTCTAGCGTAATTGTGGTTGTCATGGACGTACAAAAACATATTTTACTTTAATCTGTAATTACAATCGGATGCAGAACATGTAGATCTAGATAATAGGAATCGTAAAAGTGCTTTCATTTCATATATTGTTAAATAACCAAAACACAAACATTTATAACTTTAAATAATTGAGAAATCGTAATCCAATCCCATCATCATCGAATCATCATCGAATAGACTTACTATGGCAAGAATGAATGTTAAGATGTTATTTCAATTTGGAACATTGTAGGCTGTGTTCATTATGTAATAAAGGCAAATTTTTCTTAGGTACCTTATGTGATTCATATTTTTCTATCCAGCCTCTCTCGAGTAATGCCCGCCGCACCGCTGGGAACCCCCCGCCCTTTATCATGAACACCTTGTGTTCTCTCATCGCATTGTCCGCTATCTTCTTCAACTCATTCCATCTCTCGCCACTCACCCAACTTTTGTACTGCTTTAGTTGTTCTATCGAGGACGTTGTCTCTACCATAATAGGATAAACAAAATGTAGTAAAACAGTTAGGTACTTCAATAATTGTTTTACGACCTACGTTTAACTATTTTGTAATTGTTTTTATATCTACCTACCTAAAGATTTTTTTTGTGTTTAGGAAGCGCACGATTTTTTTGTGTTAGATTTTTTTAATACACGGCGGTAAAAAGCTAAACTAAGTGTTAATTAATTTATTTATTTATTTAAGGTATAAGTGTAAAAAGTGTGAAATAACAAAAGATAATAGGTGACGAAAGATAGGGTGCTCGTCGACAAAGTGAAACTGCCTGTATCAGATAAGTCTGCAAGATTTCAACATACTACTCAACTAACCTGGTGCATGTTCAGACTTGGAAAATGAAATTGCACTGGTCGGTCGTAGTTCCTTTTTAACGACACTCTCTTTATGCAATTTTGAGTCTGACACACTCTCCTCTAAGTCCATCGTTATAGCCATGAGCCTCGCTTGTCACTCTTTGGAGTCCTGCAACAGATGTCTACGTCAAACGTCAACAGCATTTTCAGTTTTATTTCATGGAGACGACTGCGCGGTTCAGAGGTCGATGATGGACTAGTGGTTAAATATACACCAGATTACACCAGTGCAATAACCTACTTTAATTTAACCTACTTTGAGGTTCCGTACTACCATGGTTCCGCGCGCATCCCCGCCTGGCACTGTGTCAATGACGTCACAACTTAAGCACGTCCTTCGCAAATCGTGCAGAATGTATGCGGAAATTAATAAACCTAAATTACACTTACCCAACGTAATTTTGTAACCAGGTCGGTGATCAGTAAACTAGGTTAAGACGAACACGATAAGGTCCATAAAATATGATGATGATTAGGTACAGTGATAATTTGGAATACTAATAATTTATTATGACATTTCATTTAGTCGGAGATTTCTTACGGTAAATGACGTTTTGTGTAAAAAATTGACAGAAAAGTTTGTAGAAAAGAGATTTTACTTTTCTTTTAATTTATATGATTGTAGAAATGTATATAACATCTTAAATTGTTATTGAAAAGTACCTATTTATTGACAATCATAATCATATTACGTTTTGCATGGTTTTATTAATACGAACCACATTTTACTATTTACATCAGTGTGGAATAATAATGTTGCTTATAGTTTGGTCAAATAAGGTCGGATGTAAAAATTTGACACTCAACTTTGTATCATTGATATAATGTAGTTTCTATCATACAAAAACGACACGTAAAGGTTTTTGTGTCGGCAACCCCCGGCAAGGGTTAAAATAAGTTTCAAAATTGTGTTTTCGACTACAATTGCTCGAAAACGGTAAAAATTAGACATAAAAGTTGTAAAGTGCCGACACGAAAACCTATACATCATCTTTGTATCATTAGAACTACAATATATCAAAAACGCAAAGTTAAGTGTTAAATTTTGATTTCAGATCTTATTTGACTGGTATATTACATGAACACCACAACCGCAATTGCAAGCGAAACCGTGCTTGAGAGGCCGTTTACTATATAGTAACTACATGTTAGCCCACATTCATTTAAACCAGTGTAAATAAGTAGTTTTAATTCTGATAGTCGTCCAGCTTGTTTTAATGAGTTTCAAACTACGCTGTAAAATAAAGAAGGGTATTATTAAGGGACTAACGTTGTGATGAATTTACATAAAAATAACTTATATGATGATGATAAAAGTTATAATTATATTATAAACTTCGAATATTGGATATACTTTTATACGATAGTATAGTTGTAAGAACTAATTTAAATTATATAATAAATTTTACGACAGCCATCATGCATAGTAAAAAAGACAAGAATGCTAATTATAAGATACATAAGTGACTACTTTCAATGTTCCTCGTGATTTTGCTAAAAACATGTTTATTTATTACTGGTTATTCCTTAGTATAGTAGTGTATTATGAATTGGAAAAATGTACCAATTATTACATAATATTCTAAAATAAATGTCAGAGATATACGCAACCAGTTTCAATTTTACTTGTACCTAAGATAATGGGAGATAAGAGTTGGACAATGTTTAATCATTTGGAGTTCCCGCCAATTATCTTTTATCTTATACTTCGACCATTTCGACCCAATAGTAGTAATGGGTTCGTTCTACCAGTGTCTCCTTAAAATTGAGATTGTGACAAATAAAAGAGTGTTTTAAGACTAATGATATAAGATTCCAATTAACATACTTCAACCTAAAGATATGTCAAACAAACTACATCAGGCGTTCTGTTTATTTTTTGGTATTTATCATAAGTACGTAATTTAAATACGTTTAAATTACATTTTCACACGTTTGCTATAATTTAATCAGATTTATTAAGACAAATTCCAAAAAATACAAGCAGTAAACTCGAATAATCTATCGTAACCAACTTCACATGTTAAATTTTGTTATGTTGTCAGCCATGTAAGCGTTTGACGCATTTGACGTTGGGTTAAATTCCCTATGTTGCCAATACTGTTTGTGACATGAAAGCAAGATGGCGAGTTCATCTCCGGTTGATTGTTCGTTCCGTGTTACTTCAACATACATTTGATGTCATCTTTTTCGAACTTTTGTTTCGTAATGAACCAGCGATCTAAATATTCGTGAATACATCTAAGGCTAGTGCAAAAGTGTTTTTAACGAAAAAAATAAGAGATAACATTTTAACTCAGATGTGCATCTATCCCACCTGAGGAATGTTGGTTTTTTTCAGTGATTTGTGGTTCGGTCAGGTGTTTTCGTTTTAGAATTAAAATTTTGTTCTTGCGCAGTGAGTGAAGTTACCGGGTTCAGATGTATTTGTGTCGTGGGGATGCTATATGTCGGGACTGTTTTCAATGTTGGGAAACAAAAGCGTGAACTATTTGTTTTGATAGATCGTGATAAAGTAAATTAGAAGGTCGGACTGGTAAGCAGCTCCGGCCAGAGTGATGGCCTTCAGTGAGGTGAGTGTCTTGTAAATTACTTCAGTGATAGTGTCAATAAGTTTTTCATATTTGTTATGCATCAGTAATTCTTTAGCAAACTTATTACTCAAGTTTTGAAGCTTATGTTTTAATATGCATGTATTTCGGTATTATAATTATAAAGTGGAAACTCTAATATTGTACATGATTGCATGCTAGTGATATTTGACAGTACAAAAACAGTATAGTTATAGCCAATATTTTTACTGGCCAATTTGTTGCATACTTGTTTTGTCAAAGTGTGAATTATGATTTACATATGGGCTTCACACAGTCACTAAAACATTAACTCAATACAGAAGTTATCAGTGAAATCCTCAAAGGAATGTATTATCATGACAGCGCCAGCTAACTGATAATTTGTGAATATTCCTGATATGATGCTAGAATGATAAGAATTAATCCTGTGGATTTACTAACAATAATTTCCTCAGTATCTATCTCCTATGTTTATGATATGCGTGTCCAACTATTCTACAAAATAAAATG
>DWNE01009500.1:0-10877 GCA_018249875.1 Cecropterus toxeus | reverse complement strand
CCGGGGAAGTACCACCGCCAAACTTATTTCTAGCGTGAATCTGTTCTTAAGTTTCGGTGGAAGGGTATGAATGCCGGCTCACTTATATTAGGCGATAATCTTAATCCTCGGGAGTAGCAACACATCTGTATCGACTTCAGGTACAACCCCTGTTCTATATGTTGTTTACAGATGACCATGGGAGTTAGTAACCACTTAACATCAAGTGGATTGCATGCTCGTTTGCAAAAGAAAGACCAAAATATTTACTCACTGGCTTTTGCTACAGTATAGCGTACTATAAGCCCTGGTTAGTTCGGTAATCTGAGCTATTTTCAAAGCTTATAATGAAATTTCATGCTTCCCTCTTCCGTTCGGAATAAATCTTTTTAAAGTAATTAAAATAGTTGCGGTTATTTAGTACATAATTAGGATTGTCGTTATATTAAACAATATACTACAGATATAAAAACATATTAATGAATCCGTGCCGTCCACACTCCCGGGGTCATGTCTCTTAGAGAAAAATGTATGCCAAGAACCACTACACTAGCCAAATGCGGATTAGTAGACTTGTGGAGAAGTTTCACGTTTATTTGTAATGAGAATTTTCTTCACCGTTTAGGCAAGGGTGTTTTCTAAATAGTCACACAAATTAGAAAAATCATAAGTCTACGTGTATGTCTGGGTGTTGCGTGAGACAAAATACATACTAATATTATCGCGGAATGGATACGCGCGAAAATATTTCGCAGTGACCACGATCCATGTACATAATTAGGTCGAAATATCGGCAAAAAGAAATCTAAAAACCGAATATTGTGAGTACCTTTAACAAATTAATCATTGCTCCTACCATTATGGTGTAAACTACACCATCAAAACAACCTAAGGCTTATCGTGAAAACACTCATAGACTAATTGATTAAATAAAATTAACCATAACAGCTCAAGAATCAAGTAACGAGAGAACATCTCTCCGTGCGAATCAGAGCGGATCACTTGCACGCATGCAGCACATCTCGGACTAACATACTACGTACGAGTATACTCGTATTAGTAAGTAATAATCATAAGTGCAACAATAAAATTTTACTATGATTCGCAGTTTGACTTGCAAAATTCTCATATTAATTTATATGAATATTGATACATTTTTAGTCCCTTTCTACGCATATTTCTTAATTTCACATAAACGTAGTTGCGAGTATTCGTTAGTAGATAATAAAACTTAAAAACTCCGAAAAAATCCATACACACATTTAGACACGAGGTGCTAGAAACAGTGTAATTCGAACGGGGAAGTACCACCGCCATTTCTAGTGTGAAGCAGTTTTTGTGTTACGATGAAAGGGTGTGGTTGCTAGCTCACTTTCATATAAGGTGTAAGAACCCTGCTCTACATGAAGTTATTGACAGATGCCCATGGGCCACGGTAGATACTTACTGTCAGGCGACCTGCATGCTACTTCGCTACTTCAATCCTATAAAAAAAAAGGCGCAAGCTTCAAACGTATAGACGTTAATATAATACTAGGTTTTCAAACATCCATCCGATGGAGGCAAAAAAAAACTAATTTGACGTCAATTTACTACTGCTAATGATGGTAATAAAAACCATAGAATCGTGAAAGACCACACAATGAATGTCGCAGAGCTATTCTCACGTTTTTGTTTCACTCTTGTAAATAGACCGGGGTTTGGTTCTTATGACGTTTTATAAGCATGAGACTTACGTGATGATATACCTATTTTTAGGTAATTTTGTTTTATTAGTTACAATAGGCTTTGTGTTATCAATATTGAGTTAAACATTGCAAATCGCCCATATCCTCGCGGTTTGTGTAGATTTCAACTAATTAGCAAAGTTAAGTCAGTTAAAACCTCGGGCGCTGTCAACAATGGGATGGGTGACCGCTATAGGAAAAATTTATGCGTGCTGTCTATTTTACATCTTGTCTAGCTATTAAACTCGGTTGTTTCCGTGGGATAATCATTATTCCGTGTTTGAAGTAAAGAAAGGCATGGCCGGAATTCGGAATATGTTAATATTCATAAATATTTTCCATAATCCATTATGGAAAATATTTATGAATATGAACATAGAACACATTAAAATAATGTTCATAGGTGTGTTTACAATAGTAAGTTTTACGACCACAGAAGCTACGACAGACGCTAAAATCGAGTACAAACTGTATGAACAAAGTTCCACCACCAACAGCACGACTATTTCTGCCTAATAATAGCAACTTTAAGTCCGAGCAACGCATTTGGAGTGGATCACACTTAATACAACACCATAATAGTAAGTACGTTTTATAAGGCGCATTTTTTTAGCAATTAGGTACAATTAGGAGAAGGTTGTTAGAAGAAGTTAGATTTGTGCCTGCCACTCAATTTTCAACTTTTTCTTATTATTTGTACTATTTGTTATCTTAGCAGCGATAGAAGTACATGCATCGTGAAAATTTAAAGTATCGAGCGAATAATGTTCAATAGATAAACTAAGAAAAAAAAAATTAACAATCCTTGTAAATACAGTGGCAAGCCACGTCAAAATTCTTTCTTAATTTTAAATTTATTGTTAGATCGGCCATAATAATACACACTGTAGTTTCTAGTGTCTATCTATTACCTTTATTATACCTTATTATACCTGTATTCAATTTATTCTATTCAAGAGATAGATCTCTGTGCCGGACGGGCAGACAGCGGAGAATTAGTATTAGGGTTCCGTTTTCACCCCTTATGCATGGAACTCTTGAAAGACAAATCAAATGATCGATCTAAAAATGTACCATACATATCGCACGGTGAAAATAATAAGGATCTAATGCCAAATTTATTTTGTGGGGAATATCAAAGTTGTGTTTACATTTTGGAGAGTTTCACAACGGGCACGGTTAGCAAAGAGATGTATAATTTACTATTGACCCCAGACGATATACTTCGTTATTACCTAGTAGTTTTGTTTTATAAGATTGAAATAACTAACGAGCATGCAGACCACCTGGTGGTAAGTAATTACTGCCGCCCATAGACATTTGTAAGCAACTTCATATAGAACAGGGGTTCTAAAATCGATCACAGATGCGTTGCTACTCCCGAGGACTGCGATGTGCGTCTCATATATAAGTGAGCCGGTAACCACATCTTTCTAACGAAATGCAAAAACTGCTTTACTTAAGAAATAGGTGTGGCTCGAACTACACTGGTTCTACCACCTTGTAAATTTGAAGTTACAATATAATAAACAATAAATTTGGCACGTTTCGTTCTCACTGTAGGATATATTCTAGAATGGTAATGCTGTCTGAGATATATGTACATACGATTATAAAATATTACGTGTACGAGTATACAGGTTTCGCGACAAGATTTCGCAGTGCAATTCGCACTGAATCCAGATCACGTCCGCAATTAACAACGCGGCGGCAAACGACAGCCATTATCCCACCACCACGTGTTTTTACGGGCGATAACACGTTTAGAAACAACACGGTTTTGAGGCGTATATATCGAACTTTATTTTGTATAGGCCACCGAACTTGGTAAGATATTTACCTGAATGCGTCAGAAGGAGGGTAATGTTTTTAGAGCGTATGTATGTTTGTTTGTATGTATGTCCATATTCTTGGGCACGCGCTACAGCTCAAAGGGCTTGACGGATTTTGATGTATGACATATCATTAGAATCGTCTCAGTCTGCAAAGTGACAGGCTAAATAATAAAAAAAATGGCGCCTGGAAATACAGGAAAGGGGGGGGGGGGGGGAATGTTTTTTTTTACTATTACGATAATGGGGGTATCAAATGATAGCTAGTAAATAGACCAGTTATTGAAAATGTAGCATCAAAAACAATTTTAATAGTAAAAGTTATAAGCGTAAGATTTAGTAGAGGAACAGGATAATAAACAATGGCTTTGTTATAGCCGGTTACGACACAGTTCAGTAGTTGCACTTTATTTACACAATTCATTTTAAAATCATCCTAACCTAACTTATCTGACGAGTGTTTAAATTACGAAAACATATGTTCAATGAGATAATATAAAAATAAGTACTTTATTTAAAAAAGCGGTGACAAACGCAGTCTTGCTATATTTTTTGTTTGACAAAGAAATTATCATACAAACATACATACAGTACATTAAGGCTTCGGTTACTATAGAGCTGGTTATCGTTACAATTAAAAAATAATATCAGTGTGTTCGTACGAATAATGAGCTCGCTCCGTCGGGCGATGCAATCCAAGACGCCATTCGCAATTGGAGAATCTGCATCGGAGCTTCGTGACATTTCGATTGCTTGCTCCGAGTTTATTGACGACAATGCAGTTGGTGCCTGTTAGCTTTTTAAACCCCCAAGCACCAAAGGCGTTTATAATAGTAGGGCTTGAAGTTTAATTATTCTACTGATATAGCATATCTACAGAATAACTTCGCCATGTATGTATAAACGTATATAAAATAAAATATAGTAACGAACCATGTCATTACTATTTTTTTTATCTAGGTTTACGGAAATGTAATTTCTTCGTTTATTTTGGACACTAAGAGAGGATTTTTGGAAATTCCACCCCGAAAGGTGGAAAAGGGTGAAAATCTTTTATATGAAAATTCAACATCGAATGACTTGAAATTTGGATTATAGTTATTTACAAGAAATTAATGAATACGTGTTTCTGATTTTTCTGAAAATTAACCCTCAATACTCAACCCTTTCAAAATGGGGGTGAAATATTGTATGGGACTTAATAAAATTTTCAAGACAAAAAGCTGAAAATTGGTAAACATACTCTTTGTAGTAAATTAAAAATAAAAAAGATTCAAGATTTTTTCGAAAGTGCCATCCAACTCATAAAAATATGGGTTGAAAGTTTATATGGGATTTTCGGTAGTTTCCAATTGACGGACTTGAATAATATTTAAATTATAGCCTTCGTGCACGTAGACGCGAGCAACAGCTAAATAAATATATATTTTTTTTTATATCTTTTGATTTAGCTCAGTTTTCAAAATATATTAAATTTAATGTGCAATACAGAATTAAAATTTTGTATCAGTGCAATTATCTTCGCTCCGTCGGGCGACGCAATTCAAGACGGCGTTCGAAATTGGAGAATCTGCATCGCAACTTATTACTCGTAATATTTCGAATGCTACTTGAGGCTTGTAGAACCGTCTATACCACTTTGATTACCTGCATGATACCTGGGTAATCAACACGATACTCTCAGTACTTAGTATATTATGTTGTATTTACCGTTAAAATACCAAAAAACACAGTCAACTAAAAATCTTACAAATCATTTAATTGTAATGTTGGCTTTGTATATATATTTGAAGTCGGCGCTCATATTGGTAAGTTCTCTCTCAAAATTAAATAACCATTATCGTTTGGGTATTTTTTACCTATTTACCAGTCGTTGCATTAGGTACATTAATTTATTTAATTTTAATATCCTGATTGAACAGTGTTGCCGTATTGTTTTCAAATTGATGTCCGACTTCCGAATACCAGGCAACCTCCAATTTTTTCAAAGTTTGCGAGTATGAGAAATAAAGGCATTTTTCGTGTCAAGCGGGCTTACACTCCCGCGCGTGTATGAATCCGCTGCAATCAAGTAGCAAATAGACATTATCACGAATATAGGAGTACGTATGAAACGATTTCCATCCTGCATGTGACACTAGACTGCGTGACAGGAACTAACTAACTATTGATGTTTTATGGCGTACGTAAACATGGTGAGGAAACCCTCATCCCTGAGAGTTCTCTAAAAAATAGAAGTCGTGTGAAATCCACCAATCCGCACCTGACCGGCGTGATGAACTACGACTTGAATCATTATAACAGGAAACTCGTCCCCAGCAGTGGAATTAAAGTGGATTACTTTTCGCGGACAAAGTCAGGCTTTTCGGAGTCTAAATTATATGTACCGCTTTACAAAAAAAATTGACAATTCAATGTTGTTTTTCTAAAATGCTTGAAGTTCCTCTGCTCAGCGCCTCGTTTCATACACGATTATGACAACACTATACCAACCTAATGGATACCCCATTAGGTTGGTATAGTACGAGGATTAATTCGTTTAACTTTATTCCCACAAAGACTTTAAACTGCCTCTTCATTGTTGTCGAGGCGAAGTTCAAAACCGTATTTCACGTAGTCATGTTGCTTCGAAACTTCGGTAACTTTAAATTGGTAAGCAGTTTCAAGTAAGCATTAAATTTTTGAAAATATTCTAACAAATCTGTTATACAAGAGTAAATAAACGAAATTATTCATCCGTGTGTATATTATGTTGTAAAAAAATATATGTATAAATTATATATATACATGTACCGCGTGTGTCCGCTAAAAAAATCGTAGTCGATGAATTGAAATGAAACTTGACATTTATCACAACGTTATATTTCTTTACAAGAAATTTATAGATTTTGTCCTGAGTTTCCTCGGGAACATTGTATTATTGACCTAATAATTAATACCAGACTGCGCCACGACGAAGCATGACTGTGCTCAGCTGGTGAACCTATTTGTATAACCAGCAATAGATAATCTATTGTTTTCTATTGTTGATTGTCGAATACATGCAAAAATCTCTTTCGTAACGAATACGATCAATGTTCGAGTTCTAATTAGTGCCAGCTTTGTTTCCGTGACAATCATGTCTCGTTATGTCATACGCAGCTAGCGTACAATCGTCAGACAAATAGATCATCATCGTCAACCCATTATTGTCTCATTGCTTGGCAGGGGACTCGTCTCAGAATGAGAGTTTTAGGCCACAGTCCACCGCGTTGGCGTCACACTTTTGAGAAGTCACAGGTTTCTAGGTTTCTACACGATGTTTTCCTTCACCGTCCAGTGATAGTTAATTTTTAATACACTCATTATTCACAAAATCATTAGTCAGTGGATAAGATTTGGACTATGATTGAGAAACCGAATTTAAACCATTAGGATAGCCTAATGCTTGAAGCACGGCCTCTCAACCCAGGTGATAACACTTCTCGTACAGATATCATCATTCGACATGAACTGCATCAGATATTTCATTTTACATAAGAAATTACACAAAATTTGCTTCGCTGTGAAAAATCAGCGCAATAAAATCAATTTGTTTATTCTTGCTTTGACAAAAATACATTTCTCAATTATTTTAACTGTAGATTTTGAATTATAGGTAATTAACTTTTTATTTCATGCCATTACAAGTCATATGCGCCATATATCAAATTAAGCAATATTATACAGACCTATGTTCGCGGTGTCGTATTCAAAACGTACGTATTTTGAACGGTTTAAACGTATTTAAAGTTCACATACATTTTCATAGGTAATCTTCATTAGGTAATCCGGAAACGTCGAGTTATTTTTCCAATCAATCATGCACCCACCGAGTGTCACGATTCAAGTGATTTACGTATCCAATCGACTAATTCGTATTTATTGTTCGCTCGCGTGTTGAAAATCTACGGATATGAATTGTAAAACATTGCAATTTACCTTGTTGATTTCACACGTAACACGAGATAGCCTTCAATATAATTGTTAGTCTTCGGATAATAATTTATTAATATTATGTTATACTTAAGTTTGGATGAATCGAATGGGTTTAAGGCTTGTAAGTGGTTCAAAGACTAGCTTGGAAAATAATAATTGCTTGTTTCACATTCATGTCCCTGACGCGGTGGCGGACGCGGTCTCGAAATATTAAACATATGACATTGTATGGAAGTGTTTATAATTCATATATACAACTTGCGGGGGCGTCCTAACCGGTGAGCCACGAAACATACGCTACAATCTCCTTGCGCTGCCAGCGTCAATGTTGAGCATTAACACATTAAATGTATATGTCAGATCTTATAAAGAAAATTGTACAATTGTACGAAGTTTTGCTTCAAATTCTAGCGAAATGTGTCAGAATTCGTCAACCGTCAATCATCCGGTCAGGGATTAGGTCAGCAAGGTGAATCCACCTGATACTCAATGGGAACACGAATCGCGAGGTCCCCCGCGCCAGCGACTGTTATCATGCTCGCGATTTCTGTGTAAAAATACTGAACTAATTCCATCGTTCAGAACATTCAAACAAAAAACCTGACTGCTTGAAACGAAAATTTTGTTCATAACTATATACTTAATTTAACGTTTCTTGAGTTTTTGTCAAAACAGTCAAGTCAAATTATTATAAGACATATATATTTAGATTGGTCTATTTAATAGTTCTCATTTGATATCGATATTGTTGCAATAGTAAAAAAAAATCATCCCTCCCCCTTTTTACTCTATTTCCAGGCGCCAATTTGAAAATTATAAAGCCTTTGTCACTCTCTAAACTGAGACGATTCTAATGATATATCATATGTCTCAATCCGTCAAGCCGTTTGGGCCGTAGCGCGTACCAAAGAAATGGCCATACATATATACGCCCGAAAAACCTTACCCTCCTTCTGACGCAGTCGGGTAAATACAACAAAAAACATCGTAACGTACGAAATACCCGTACGCGCTATTGTATAGCGAGATCAATGCATAATGGTGGTGTCAGATCTTTATTAGATATTATCTATGTATATGACCATTACTGTTATTGTATTATGCCATTGTACAAAAATCTGATTTCTATAAATACATTATTTCACATGTTACTTCGATTCACAATACACACAATGGAAGCACAATATTGTAGTGGTAAAATACATTAACATTAGTATAATATATACATATAAGATTCGCGTAATTCGAAATAAGTTACGTTTCGAAAGTTTAGTCTTACTATTATTACTTACTACTGGTATTTTATAACTCATTTAATTATTATATTTTTACAGGAAAGAATTAAGTTTGGTTTGACCGCCAGACTAACTTCTAAATTACAGTAGTGTATGTTTCAGTGGAAAGGCGTCATGAGGTGACTATCTTCGTCTTCGGGCAACACATTTGTTACCGTCTTTAGGTACAACCTCAATTTTATATAGAGTTCATAAGATGTCCATAGGCAGCAGTTACCACTTATCATGAGGAAGATTGCATTATTGCTTGCTACTTTAATTTTATAAATAAACAATATTTTGAATGACTTTTCAAATATCAATAACTAAGTGAAGGTGTAAAATATAGAGTCGCGCTTACATCGGAGTTCCTAGGTTAATATGAGCATGAATAAACGATTAACGGATCGATTTTTCATTATACTTTCATATAGAATGTACGTAAAGGTGCGTAATTCGCGTTCGCGCAATGTGAGTATAAGTGACATTCCAAGCACGTTTTCGTAGCAAATGGGAAAGCTGAAGCATATAACGTTGTTCCATCGTTTATTGAAGGCACTCTTTAGTGGTAAACTTAGAGGATTTTAAACAACTTAACTGTAGTCTCTAAACTAGAATATGAGTAAAGACTATGGTATTCAGTGCCGATCGTAAGAGGCTTGAACGGGGTATTCTGAGGTTGCGTGTGGCAAGAGTGGGAGCTCAACCACCCAGCCAGGGACATCATGTGTCGCAGTATATCTTTATAATTACGCCAAGGTGTGGGATAGGAGTAATTGTTCTCCCAGGCAGTGCCTGATGGAAGCACGGCGCTCAGAGCATTCCGGTGGCGTTCCGCTGACGATCCCCAAGTCCCTTACTCTACTCAAATTTCAAGACAATTTTGTTCGGTTGAAATCCCACAACTTGGCGCCTTAAGGCACCTTGTGAAAGTTCCTTCCCCATCCCGTCAAAAAAAGTATCGGATTTTATGTCTGCTGACTAGTTAACATAATTGTCGCGTCATTACTACGAACACTTCCTGGTAAACCGCAAGTAACGGAGACAGTGGCCAGCAGGATGGATGTAAGCTAATGTATAAATGGGAGATTTAGTGGGGCGACTAATTTAGTTATAATCACTGTAAGGTGCAGTTATGGGATTGAATATCTCACCGCAAAAGAATGAAGTCCATAGATTAGACAAATCTGTATTCTGTGTTTAAGGAAATCCCTTTTCAGGGCTTATTTTCTTTCTTTTTAAATAATAAAAAAAATCTAATTTGCCACCATTCATTTTATTTAATAGATATGAAAGCATAAAACCACACCCTTTAATCAGAACACAGAGACGTGTATGTGTGTGTATCTGTGTTATTAGAATAGATAGTTGTAGCGACAAGTAGAACGCCAAAGGCTCTGCAGTGGCAGAGCCTAATGAGCAGAATGGAATACTACCTAACGTTAACTAATTTAGACTGTTTCTATAGTATCGTACCAACTCTTTTCCATCTTGAACTGCGCTGTGTCACAATGTTGACGAGGCACAGGCATAGTGCAACAACAAGTCTAAGTGGTACTGCATTATTTTATATTATATCCGTAATACCTGAAGCCACGTAATCGATTCCGTGTAGGCGGCCAACGAACAAATGCATGACACGCGGATTAGAGGCCCCGACCTTGAACGCCATCATGCGACGATGGTGATAAAATGTGTTTAGTTACAACACAACACGTACAGTATACTTCCATAATAAACAAATTGCCGTAAATAATAGGCCTAATACCTCGCTACCCAAAGCTGAGAGAAGTTCCAATGCAATTTGATGGTGCATTTGGACTTACACGCCTAGAGACACCATGCGAATATCACCGTAAAAGTTCGCTAAGCACCTAAAGTAAAATAATTTAAGAATTTCTGCAATTTATCAGTTCTTGCCAGTTATTAATCAATTGTAATTACTTTGATGGTAAAGGAATACATCCTGAGGAAATCCTACATACCTGAGAGCATTATCAATGTCTCGAACGTGTAAAGTAGGATGGAGGTAATGCTAATTATGACGATAATCAGTAATTGACAGAGCCGTGTAGTAAAAATATGTTCACAATATATTGAGGGAGGAC
>DWNE01009499.1:0-10877 GCA_018249875.1 Cecropterus toxeus | reverse complement strand
TGCATACCGGCGTGACGTTTCATCTGTAAAAATTTTACCCTCATGCGCCTAAAGAAGTTTCACTTCAAAAACAAAAAAAAACAAATAACGAATAATATTTTACGGTCCCTGGAACTATCGAAAAGCTAAGCGTACTTACAGCTTCGTAATAACATCGATCTAAGCGACGCTAATGTTAACGATGAGTGGTCGGATAAGGCTGCAAGTGGTACCACGTAATTTGCAATGGGTGAAGGTGGTCGTCTATAGGCTAGTGAAGGTTAGGCATTTTTTATTTTAAATACTCTTACGCTTCTATTGTAGATTAAATTATTTTATTTCGTTCCAACATCTTTTAACATTTTATTTTCTATGTATGTTTGCTTCATATATTTTTTTCTATACATTTATCTATTAAGTTTGTCGCTCATAGCTGTAGCTCATTGCGGCGTGTTTGAGTCGTGAAGTTTTCGGACATTGCTTGATACACAAAATATTTTCTAATAATAAATCGACCGAAATATGGATTCAACCATTTATCAGTTATTGTACATTAACCATTTGTATTTTATTACTATTTACGATATAGTCACCTCAATAAAAAAAAATGTAATTTGAGCCACTCCGCACAGACAGAACAATATACACAACATAGATTACACATCTGTATAATTTTGATTCGTCTTTCGGGACTTTAAGAATATAGTATGGTAACACCTTAATACGACGTACCAACTGCAAAAGTTTGCGCCGTCGAGTCATGTCATGCGTTGCCTTGGTTGGTTGGCTTGACATGATGTCATTTTTCTTTTCATTCATTCAATATTAACTTCGATCATATAGACCTCTGTTTTGTTCAGTGAACACTGATTATTTCATTCAGTCATTTCAGTCAGTTTATGCGCAAGAGTATTATCGTGAAGCGCGCGAGTGAAAAAAATAATTTTATTTCGAGGTACTTAGTGAAAGTTGTGTATATCAGTATGGGTCGTTACATGTGTATATTTTTTTGCGTATTATTTACGCTTTCAATAACCGAACCGATAAATGCGAAACGGCCTTTCAGTGGCGGTAGACATACATACCCGAAATCGGGCGGTTTGTCTGGTGGGGGCAGCCACCACACGTATCCGAGTTCTGGGGGGCTGTCTGGGGGAGGTCATGGATACACTTCGTCGGGAGGTCACAAGTATCCTGCATCTGGCGGTATGTCTGGTAATAGTCATGGCGCACCAGGTTCCGGAGGCTACCCGCCATCGAGCGGCACCCATCATTCCGGAAGCCAAGGCTACCCGGCCGGGAAGGGACTCTCCGGTAACACCCATACTTCGCATACTACTAACGTTCATTACCACTACAACTATAATCCACCTCAGCAAATCAGATACACACCGATGCACGGTGGGCCGGCGCAGAGCTACCCCGTGTACCATGGAAGCCCGCCGACTTACGTTTACCAGTACAAGGACTCCGGAAGCAAGTACGGTACATTGTTGGCCGGGTTAGCCTTGTTGAATCTCGGTACAGTCGCCGCCGGTGCGTACGCTCTCAGCCACAGCCACTCAAATTACAAACCTCAGCCGGGCGAAGTCTGTAAATTTGGCGTTAAAAAGGACAACGGCGATTACGAAGAGACCAAAATCGATTGTCAATTGATCACGAGTTTCATCTTCCAAGAACAAGCTAAAGCTCAATCAGGCCCCACGAATACAACGATTACGACAACAACGGTGACCAATGTCACAACAGTCAATATGACAAATCCAGGAAATGGTGACACAACAACTACGCTTAAACCAAATCCTGTGTATGAGATGTTGCCGAATGGTACATTAGTGCCTATCAATGTAACATCCGTGAACAATACAGCCAATGTGACGAGTGAAGCTGCATCCCCGGGTAATACAATGACATCCTCAGTGACAGTTACAACAACCAACACCACAACAGTGTCTAATGCTTTGGACGTAAAGGGAAAGCCCATAGAAGTAACGCCCGGTATGCAGTGCTTTGTCATCAGGCATAGTCCAACATCTAATATGAAAAAAACTGTCCCCTGTGGCTTGTTGCAGACATATGCAGACACGTCCTTAAAGAAAAATTCAGCTGCCCGCAACATCCCAGCATTTACAATACTATCCGTTGCCCTTGCTCTTTTTGTTATGCATTAGTTATACTTTGTTATGATAAGTCTAAAATATGATTTTACAAAGTCCATTAGGAAAATTGTAAAAATTAACAATTCTATGTTTATATTGAAGCTATAATACCTGCTATTTATTTGACCTCACTACTTAATATCTAAAAACTTGTAAATCATTAAAAGTCAAAAGGTCATTCTGGTTATTTGTCAAATACTTATAAATTTGTCCACAATCTTGTATTCATTTAAGTAAAGTTTATAAGTTTTTAAAAGCTAAGTAATGTTAGACAAAAGGCACATACGTCCAAATTATGTATTTTATAAACTTTTTACTATATCTAAGTCTTTGCTATCTATAAATTTTCACAATTAGCATTAAATACAATAAGACTTCAACTGTGAATAACTACCAATAAGGATGTTTAAAATAAATTGATGTAATTGAAATTTTACTGCTTAAAAAAAATAGTTTTTGTATTTACTATTAGGCAAGCTTTTACATAAAAAGAGGATTTTAGGGACCAAGGGAATACTTGTAAAACACCATAAGCTTTATGGAATTGGTCAATAGTGGCAGTTACTGGTCGTACCTGATCATATTTATATGCTTCTTCTCATGTCTTTTTGATAAAATTCGTGATATATGTGCTTTACAATACTATATAGAATCAAAGTCAAATGTTATATGTTATTTACTGACCTTAATTACAAATAATCACAATATATTACGATAAGAATGATAAATATGATTAAGATCTGATTTTGGTTCAAGAAATATCCTAAATTTTTTATCTTCTCGATTAATTGTTGTGAAGAGGCTGGTTCTAATGAATTTGGTATTAGTTAAAAGATTTCAACGGCATGCTATGTAACATTAGTACTTATCAGTCTGAAATCAATTTGTGATATACTGTATTTCTACAATTGTATTATTAAAAGCTGTTATAAAAATATGTTATCGTTTGATTTGTCAGTCCACATTATAATATATGAAAATGAAAACAAATGATATATTCAGATGACACAATCTAACACCTATGTTTACTTGTAGTTATCAGTTTAATCGAGGGTAACCAACATTTCATCAAAAAATAAAGTAAGATAAAAATATTGTAGGTACACATATAAAACATTTATATAGAATTTTATGGACAAAACATAAAATGTAGACAAAAATATACTTATTATACTTTTCGTTTGAGATAAGAGTGACATGCTTCTATTAAAATTAATATAAACACATTCGTAAACTTTGGATTTAAAACTGATGGATTTATTTGTTAGATTTCAGTGTCGTAAATATAGTATTTTTGCATTATTTATTCAATATTCTATATTACGCAGACTCGAAATACAGTAAGTACAATTCTAAATATTATAGTTCGGCTAGCAACCCTAGTTCAATCACACATCAATTAATAATTCCTCTACTAAACATTATGATTAAATTTCATGGAAAATATTAAGATCAATATTTTTTTTTTCTGTGTATTTTGTCATAATTGCTCGAAGCTGTATGTACTTAAAAGAGGGCTTTGACCAGTAACTCTTTGTATAAATTCACCGGTTTAGTAGACGTTGCGTTAAAGAAGGTACAAAGAATACTGCACAGAGGAATGAGAACATCGCAGGAGCTTAATATTTATGTCCTAATTTAAATATTATGGATATCATATCAACGAACACGGACAAAAATCCAATATGCAGGTCTTTCCAAAGTTACTTCCAGCTGGTTACGTCAGATGTGAGGCCGGATTTAAGAGAGCTTCCGAGGCAACTTGTCGGAAGCTTCTACAAAAGAGAGTGTGGGGCACACTTCAGAAAAATGTCTTTCAAATTCCGGATTTAACAAAGTTATTTTTTTGGTTTTCAAATCAATTGTAGTTACAGTTGTCAAACATTATGTGACCTTTTTCTACATCGGTGGGCGTAATCCACTTAGTCAAATTTGGAAATTAGAGGGGAGGGGGGGAGAGGGTTTCACACTTTGATCCAAGGCATCCAGATCTCTAAATCTGGTCAAGCTCAGATGGCTCCCAATATTTTAACCATTCAAACATTTTCATATAATACCATAACGTAATTAGCGGAGCAAAAATAAAGAGTTTCATTTTTATGGTTTGGCAATGATTCAATTTAATTTCAATGCGATCTGCACGGCAATGTTGACCGTAAAAAAAAGGTATAGGTACTAAATCACCATTAGCTGCAAAAGTAAGAAAAGCGACGTTTTGTGCAGTTTTATTGCTATTTACTTACTATGTCGCTAAAAAATAAACTTATCTGTTCTATAATAAACATTTGATGTCTGTTTATTTAGACAAGATTTAGGATTCAGTTTTTTCTTTTAGGTGGATACATAAGAAGATAAATACAGTTTAATATGTACAGGATAATTGTTTTTTATTCTAAAAAAATCAATATCAGTTTCTTTCCGAGAAAAGCTAGTTAACATCAATAAATAATTAACAGGTTTTTCTGTTACAAACGATTTGGAACGAACTAATAATAAATAATTAAATGGGTTTTTCTGTAGCTAATTAAATGTTTGGTCGGTGTAATCTTGGAAATACTTGTATTGAATATCCACGCTAATGGAAAGGTATACCAGGCAACGGGTCAGCTTGCTTGGTACCGAAAAATATCTTGGAAAATAGTGTAATCGTAGAAAAGCCTTGATCAGTCGTGCCCGTACGGAGAAATTGATATCACTAGCATGTATTAAAATTTATTCCATTATAGATCACAAATGGTATTCTATCGTACCTTATCTTATACGAAAGAATATTTTTAATCTTACTTATATCTTATCCAAGCTCGTGTGCACCTTGTGACCTACATTTTGCTGTAAAAGAAGCTGTGAAAGGGCGCTGTCCAATCCATTCGGTGATAAGCGGTCATGAACACATTCAAACATAGGACAGGAGTTTCTTCTAAAGCCCCTTAAAGGTTGGGTTGAGTGGTAAGAGTTACTCATCAGTGGTCCTTTTACTTACGTCCATTTATTAATAACATTCAATGTTGGATGGATTGATTACTTTTTGCCTACTGAAAATTGACAAATTTTAGTCTAGTTCTAGTCTACCAGTAGCGTAGCCTTTATAAATTAACGACCAAAATCAAACCAAAGGACCATATCTAAATTGACGACCGAAAAAAAAATGGTTGCCAAACCTTTTTTGCCGCCTCTCAAAATGTGCCGCCCGGGGCGGGCCGCCCCCTCTGCCCTGCCCACGTTACGCTACCGCTAGTTACTCTTCGAGCTAGCAATGCACCTGGGGGCCCTGGGGCTGATCATACATGTCTATGGGCGGCAGAGGCCAACTGCTTTTAGGTAGACTGCATGCCATTTTTTTTTTAATTTTAATCACATTGTTATTTTAAACATTTAATAGACAAATAATAGCACAGTTACTTTACTTTTATGGTAAAAACAGGTGTGAATGACTGATAATGCAATCTAGAACGAATCTACCATCTCCGAATAAAAGCAAATCGCAATAATTCTTCTGTTAGGTGCCTACTCGTGTACCTTTCCACGACAGCATATCGGTAAGAACAAATGTGCTTTCATAAGTATAAACATAGTTAAAAATAATGTATGTACCCATTCAATAATAATCTTAACAAAAGTTGTTAAATTAAAGTACCGATTCTTTACAGATATTTATGACTGAAATGTCTATACACAAAATAGAACAGGCAAGACCAACCTTCGTTTATAAAAAATCGCATAGCTGAGAGAGCCATTATGTACAACTATTGTACAATGTTATATATAAACCACATTATTGTACAATATTCAAGTAGGTATAGGTATACCTACAAAACGTTTAAATGTAAGTATTAAAGTCACACTTGAATAAATAAATGGTGTCTCAGTTACAATTTGATACGTAGAACAACCGTATAAGATTAGTAGGAATGTTTCAGAATGAATTAAAATGTAAGGGTACCTACCTATATAGCCGCATTGTATTTGCGTGACTATCTAAATAATTAGCAGAACTTGAGCGTAGGTGGCGTGGACACGACAATATCACACATATGAGTATGCACACTGAGTCTGGGCTAGACTGAGTGGCGGATTTACAGATTTGCCGCCATTAGAATATTTAGTGGCGCCCATTTAGAAAATTAAAACAGGAATTTCAAAGGGTCGCCGGATCTAAATATTCTGCCGCCCCAAGACGTGCTACGCGAAGGTCATGGAGCCGTCTAACTCGCGCGCTGTGTTAATTTTAAGACTACATAGGATTATATTTGCCGCCCCTCCAATCTGCCGCCCTTGGCTACACCTTACTCAGCCTTTTGGCCGCCACTGCTCAGACCCGATGTATAGATAAATGTAAATATACGATAATAATAAGTTTAATGGAAATAAACGAATAATTTAGTACTTAAGGTGTTTTTAAGGATTGACGGATTAAGAAAGCATTTTGATTTAGCTATTTAAAGTCGGCATTTTCGAAGTAGTTGATCCGTATTGTCCCAGATTAACTGAGAGAGGTCTGAGAGCTTTACAGGGAATATCTTATCAACTTGAAAATCTTTAGAATTTTTGTTGATTATATGAAAGTGTGTAGTAACGTCAAATTAATTAACATTATGTTCAGATACTTCTAAAATCGAAACTAATCCACCTATCTTGTACGAACTGTGGAAAAGGAACTGTGAAAAATAAGAAAAATAAAAAAAAGTAAATGTTTTGCAAATGCGAATATCGCATAGCCGTACATAGAAGGGGTCAGAGTTAGACTGTTAGAGAGTTCAGCACCCCGCTTAGAAAAAAAATATACACGATGTATCGAAAAGTCATGTTAAAATCGTTAAAATTAATCTAGTATTTATCTATTATTTAACTTATTTTATCAAAAAAATAAAACAAAGAGCATTTTTTAATTTTTACATGGTTCTCCTGGAAAATTACCATTTTTGCGTCGTATTATCATTCAATCCAAACAGCGATGTTACGTTTAAATAACAATGAATACCTATATTAAAACAGTGTAAAATAATTTTAATATCATGCTTTATTTGTTTTTTTCATAACTTATTCATCGCTGTGAAACAATTAGTATTCTGGTATGCGTCATTTGCTTCAACGTCATGGCATGCATTGAGGTTGCGTGCTGGTAATTTCGTTAATGTGAGTGGTAAGTTTACTGCTACACGTTCACGGATGACGTAGACGCGAAAAATGGCTAATGGGTATTAATGTCTTTTTATAAAGTTGTAATACGTGTAGTTATGCATCTGGCACGCCTTCCCCTTCAACAATATGAGAACGAACTCGAATATTTTTCGAAAATTACGTAACAGTGAAGCAGTTCTAGCGTTTCGTTGGAAGGGTGTAGTTGCCGGCTCATTTATATATGAGGCGACCATCTCAGTTCTCGGGAGTGATCGACTTCAGACAGGCCTCCTGTTCTATATGAAGTTGCTTATATAATATGTTCATGGGCGGTAGTAAGTTACCACCAGGTGAACTGCATGCTCGTTTGCTACTTCAGTAAAATAAAAATAAATCGTGGTTAACAAAAATATTGTGTAAGTAAGCATGAATGCTGTATAAGCGATGACAAGGGTAAAGGTAATATAATATTTATTTAAAAATATATATTTAAAATTTATTTTTCGTACTATAATACAGATGTGCACACGGTACAATTGATTAAAATATTACACATGGTTACATAACAGTATAAGTGGCAACCCTAGAATAATTGTATAAAAGTAATTTAAACAGTTTAAATTTTTAATGTATATTTTTTTAATAACTTGAATTCTCGGATTACGGCAGTTTCTTAAAGCGCATGGTTATTTAAGGGACGTGATATTTGTGTTTGTCTTTATCTAGTGTGAAATCTGCACTTTCTAATTCGTTAAACGATACAATACACTATTTTAGCAAGGGAGATCTCCTGCCAGGCTAGGTGATCATTCCTGGCGAGCGGCCTTGCTCCGACAGTCTCTGTTCGGAACTTGTGTATACGCAGGATGTTGGGAAAACTCCGATAGCGTGATTCAGAATATGGTGACGTCATCTTTTGATGAGACGCGGGAGGTCGCCACACTATGTTATTAGGAGTCCTCCTGTCACTACAGGAATTTAACTCAATTTGCCGAAATTTTCAGTTCATTCATTCATTCATTTTCACTGTTCGATATCTGCCTTTAGCCTTTAGCACTTGCCAATGTTTAACGTAGTTGACGTGGTTGATAACTCTATCGTTTAAATATAAACTCGTCATTGTATATTCTAGTTAGTGTCCCATTGTTTGCTATTTACTTAGCGTAAGATTGTACTCTTATACTGAGAATAAGTCATACATTGTGATAATATATCTAAAGTAAATACAGAATAAAAGTATTATCTGTGTTGACTACTGGAATACGAGAAGACACTCGGAATCCCCGGCAGGTCTAATACCTTTGTGTAAAAGAACTAAGATAAAGATGTGATACAGAATAAATTTAGGATTGTATTATTATTAAATGATTTATAAACGATACGTAAAGTAACATTTATCAAGAACTACATTGAGTACAGTATTCACTATAAATATAATATATTTATGGTGAATACTGTACTCTTAACTTAAAATGTTATCATCACTGTCAATTTTATACACATTTTTTTTATTTTATCAGTACAAAAATAACATACATCTTACATGACTTATATTGGACACATATACTGTAGGATTATTTCAGTAAATAATACCCTTCATTTACTACTATTTATATGCCTACCGAAAATGATTACCATCGCCCAGGGTTGACTGGAAGAGAATTCGAGAGAAGACTAACGAATCCTGCGGTAATCAACACACATGCCATGCGATGGCTACTGTCGACTAGGGTTACCAACGTTTGTCAAAAAAATTTATTTAAAAAAAAGGCATACAAATATAGTTTGTAAATAAAACATAGTATTATTATTATGCCTAAAACATAACATGCAGCCAAAAATATAATTATTTTATTATATTTTTAAGTGGCATTTTAAATTAATGTAAAAGCGGCTTCGTTAAATTTGGATTTAGAACGGATGGAATTATTCGTTAGATTTCGGTGTCGAAAATATAGTATTTTTGCGTTCATTATTCAATAATACGCAGTACGCCGACCCGAAATATAGTCCAATACTAGATGCTGTAGTACGGTTGACAACCCTAGTGGTATGATTCTTTCTTTCTCGTTCTCGAGCGGAATCCTTTAGACGCCGTGCACCGACCCCGGGTTATGTGGGATTTGACCCCAAAAAAACCCCGGATGGCCATCTTTAACGCTCTGCGGAAGATTTTGGGATCTGCAGCGGAACGCAACCGGAGTCCTCCCAGCGCCATACCCCTTTCTGGCTCTTTTACGGTGAGCATTAACGCTCATCGTATCTTCTCGTGTTTACGATAGCATGCGACCACACATGCCACCGTCCTTATTGGGGTCGATATGGCCTTTTGTAACTTGATCTCATTATTTACGATGTGCAATAAGATACTTTTATCAGAAGTACTTTCATGGGTAAGAGAGCTTGTTCGCGAAAGCGAAAGACTCGAGTGCAATGTGTTTATACTTAAACTGATAATGCAGAACATTTAATGCTTGTTCTGTCGATTTAGCGATCCCTGTTCCCGTTATATCAGTAAATTGGCGGGCTGGTTCATATAAAAGAACTGGTAATATTCATTTCATTTTACTCCTTTGGTTACATTGTTAACGAGAACGGCAGACAATGTAGGTCTCACACCTACATTGTGTAGTTTTGACAATAACAAATAAATGTTTAAACTCTCCAAGAAACAGACTTGCCATGTAAAAAAATATGAATTTATGAACTTTAAAACTTGGAATAATTCTATATTAGCCAGTTGTGCCACGCAGTTTCATTATTATTCTTAGAGAACAATCGTTTTAAAAACAAACAAAGTCATGTTATATAGTCTAAGGCCTATCACGATAAATTTACTATTCAACACAAAAAAAAAATCATTCGAACCAGTAGTTCCTGAGATTAGCGCGTTTAAACAAACTCTAGTGCTTTATAATATTAGTATAGATATAATAAGTAGATAGGAAACAAAAGAAATATGACTAACAATTGACTATCATAAGTTAATTTAATCTTCATAATGTACGTGTAGTTAGTAGTTTGTATAGTTATTAATTTCCAAATACATAAATTCTTGATACACACCTACAAAAATCTGGTTTATGTTTACCTTCCAACCGATCAAGTTATTTGACCTTTCAGGCCAGTCAAGGGTAAAATAATTATGATTCTGATGCATTTAATTATTATTTTCTATAGATATAAGAATAAGGTATTGAACTCTGTGGTTTGACTGCGTCAATTTCATCATCTTAACCAATACTGCTTGTTTTTTTTTATTATTTTTTAATGGTTGAAATGGAATAGATGTTTGTTTTCCATCTCACCTGGTGGAAAGTGTAGATAAAGACGAACGAAGATGAAGACGACGTAGTGGTACACGCCCATCCAAAACCTGTTCATTCTACTCTTAAAGGATCTTTAAGCGCTGTTAACTGCACTCAGAAGCACAAAAGCAGTATTTCATTTGAAGTAAGATTGGAGAAAATTGATGTGAAAGTCGCTATCTTATATCGCTTAGTAAATTGAGAGAAAGATGCTTTCTACACTCATAGAACCACAGTAGGATTTTCTCCTGTGTCGTGGGTACCATGGACACACAAAGACGAATACACAAAAACCCAGACCCAGAACAGAAAT
>DWNE01009498.1:0-10877 GCA_018249875.1 Cecropterus toxeus | reverse complement strand
AAGAACTGCTTCACGCTAGAAATAGGTGTAGCGGTGGTACTTCCCCGGTCGAACTACATTGGTTCTACCACCTGGCTTACAAATTAAATATTTATTGAATGACAAAATGTTTAGCGTGTAAGTGTAAACTGAGCTTATATTAACTGTAGAGGATAGACGTTTTCACCCGTTCATCAAATTTGTCGTATTGAGGTAAGGAAATTGAATTTCACCTCGGCTGACTCCGAGGGGATGGCATCTGAGGAATATTGAAACACTTGATCCGGCTCGGATTCACTCAACGCGCATAAGCCGCTCGGCAGATAGTCAGAAATTTGATAACAAGTGTTTATCATATAGAGACGATTTAACTACATCTTTGGCTTTATCGCCTCATACCGACAATCGTGATCGTATTTACGTGATTCTAATTTAGTTTGAATTATGCTGTTACATTTTGGTATCAAGAATGTCGTAAGCTCAATTTATGTATATAATAAATAACCTCTAATTTAAATGGAGGTTTTCTAAATAGACGCTTTCTACACTCATAATTTGCTTTTGAACAGTGATAGCCTACTGGTTGAAACTCGGCCTCTCAATGGAGGGTACGAGTCCTACAGATTTTTCTGCTCGGAGTTCAGGAAGTTATGTGTGTATTAGAATTTAATTATCACCGCTTTACGGTGAAGGAAAACATCGTGAGGAAACCTGCACATATGTGAGTACTCTCAAAAAAAAAATAGTTTTCAAAGGTGTGTGAAGTCTACCAATTCGCACTTGGCCAATGCGGTGGACTATGGCCTAAAACTCTCTCATTCTGAGAGAAGACTCGTGCCCAGCAATGGGATGATAATGCTTTGACGACAATTTGCATTTATGGGTGTTTCAAATTTGCAGGGAAGCAACGCTGCCATCGACTTCAGGTAGGATTGCTTATTTATTTCAAATTGTTTTTATAACACTTAACAACTGTTACTCGTAGACTGTATACCAGTTTAACATTTGATGCTGTATGATGTAGCGTTTAATATATTGATCTAATATTCAGTCTTAGACTTCGACAGGTTCAACTCTTGACTAGATAGACAACAAAAAGTCAAATGTACATTTATGTTCTGAGTGCATACTAATCCTTATTAATATCCATAACATTCAAATATAAGGAACTGTTATAATCAGGCTAAAATAAAATAATTTAATTACGATAAAATCTTACTAGATAACAAAAAGTCAAATTTATGCTGTATGTTCTGAGTGCATACTAATCTTTATAATATCCATGACACCCAAACGTAGGAAAATCTAATTTCTGGTTATAAATAAATGACGTCATAATTACTTACCCTGCAAGAACCTCCCCCACGTTTTTCCTTCCACCATTTCGTTTTCAGTATGTGCAGTTTACCTTCCTCCTGCAGTTTCAATACAGCGCCGCTGATGGCAGTGCGGTACGGCGAGTCTAAATGGACATAAAATCTGCGTTAGAAAATTATGCACTCACATTTTTATTGAATCATTAGTGTAACTAGGTTGAGTGGGGCCGTTTAATAATTTTATCCGTAATTAATGTAGCGTGTAAGTGTGATGAAGTAATGCGTAAAGTTAAAACAAAAATAAACTTATAACTTTAATTTATATGAGAATAAAAACATATTTTGTTAAATGTTGATATATTATATGTTTTATATTATTATTATTATTATTTTATTATGATGTTATTATTTTTATAATACATATGTAGAAGTTGCAAACGCGCATGATAAGTACAAATGACTACAACCGCCCATAAACATTTGCTATCAACTCCAGATAAAATTTGTACAGATGTGGTCGTAAGCGTTGCTATCCCTGAGGCCTAACTGGGCGCCTTATATAAGTACGTTCCCTTTCCAAACCATTCAAATAAATAACCAGCAATGCACTGCACTGTTGTTATTCGACCCAAATAGGTGAATTATAATTATAAATTTATTCATAAATACAGAATGAGACATGTGTTTAACATACGTACGTTGTCAAATGTCATTTTTATGTAATAAGAAGTATATTATGAAGTACAAGTTTTGATATAACGGAAGTACTTAAGCCAATAGAACCGCTGCAGGCATTCTTTCGAAAGTTCTAAGTAGTAGAGCTATTTCTCGAATCTTATTCGTAATAAATTTACATTACTTAAGACGGGGACGCATTAAGGACAAAAATATTGAAACGCATAAAACATGTGATACAAAAGTACCTTATACATACTTCATATATATAAAATATCTACCCATTATATCACGTTTCGAAAAAACACCCCTTAAAGAGCACAGTTCCATGTTAGGCTTCCGAACATAATACCCAATACTAACTTAACGCATTAAACAGAAAGTTAACAAAGGGATCTTTAATTTTACAATGTTCTAGGATATTGTTCCCACATAAATCCCAAAGTATTTTGTGTCAATTTTTTTTAATACTTACTTGGCGGCATAGCAATCCCGTATCCCTTCGAATCGAGCATTCCACCGACTTGGGTGAGATCGCAGTTCCTCTCAACGACGTATTCTATCGTAGTGGATTCCATCAAGTACGCGTAAGCCCCTTTTCCTCGCATCACCCTCTCCTCTCCTTCTTTGTTGCTGCTGGTAAATACTGATGGTCGAGCAGACTCCATGAACGACCACATTCGTTGATACGTGGAGAAATTCGAATCCTACACAAATTTTAAGGTTAATTAATTATTACTCTGAGTTTATGATCAATCAAGGGTTTCACTCATTTCTTAGATACTTAGATAGTCTAAGAAGCAAGATCGAAACAAATATTATATTACGAATAAACACATATAATTGGTTCTATGAATTTAGACAAACAAATCCAAAGAGATGCCAGTTTCAACAGTGCCACGTTATAATTGAATAACATTTATAATTCTCTTGTTTTGTTTGAATGAGTTTAAAATTGAAAACAAGTCTATTATTGTAATGTTAGTGAATACCTATTTCATTAAACAAAGGCTTTCAGAGTAGGAGTAAAGTCCACGTGGAATCGGCTATACTCAAAATTAATTTGAAAATTTGTTTTCGTTCTCTACACGAAATTTTCGGGATTGTTACGAAACTTAATAATTGAAAGTATTACCCTAAAGAAGGCAGCGGTGGAGCCTCCCTTCAAGGCGCCATATTTAATTTTCGTTTGTTTGGCGAGGTCTTCGGCACTCTCGATTGGGGAGTCCATTCGTTCGACAGTGAGAAAAGCGGCCAAGTTAGCGGTATACGAAGATATCATAATTAAAGTGAAGAACCACCACATCCCGGCTACCATTCGAGTTGACACGGCTCTGGTTAAATTTAAAAACATATGTTATTATAAAATACCGGGTATATTACTATCACACGAACACAATTAATATCTACAAAACAAACTCACAAATATCATCTACATCTGTAACGTCTTTATTGTATCTTTGATTAATTTAATTTTAATTACAGTTCAGCATAGAAATAACAAAGATGACTTTATGTATCTATTCTGAATCAAAGGAAACTAAAGCTAATTGCGTTTTTATTTAAAATTAATTTTATATTTAGAATTTTGATGCAGCAAGCTAGGATACTACACAAGCACAGAAATATCGCGTGCACATCGAAAACATCCTAACTATTGAGTTGATTAGCATCTAAATTACGGAGTCTTTAACTAATTATAGTGAAAACCAAGGCTAGTTGATATTACTAGCACGTCTCTATTCAAATTGGACGCTCTAGGCAACCACCGAAGCTTGAAATTCACAAAGGGCTGTGGTCGCTTTGAAACTAATTAGCCAAACGGACTTCTCCAGCCAGACTGCGGATTTGAAGCTACTTTTCAGCAGTACAAAATCGTTTTCCAACTCAGTTTTGTAAATTAACGGTATCAGATGTAACAGCCCTTTGAGAAGTCTTCATGTTTTAAAAGAGTTTTAAGAGCCAAGTTATCATCGAAATGTAGCCATCGGTTAGAGTCGCTGGCGATTGAACTTACTTCGGTGCGATATCCGAACCTTGCTGCATCAAGGATCCGATAGTGAACCACAGCGAGTTCAAGAGAGTGAACTGATTCTCCAACACCGGCGGCTCGTCAAGACAGTTGCGCGGGCTGTCCCACTCGTAGGGGCTGAACCTGCGCCCAAACACGGCCCGTCAGTCACAACATAGTTTTGAATTATTCGCCACCTTCCCCTCCTACAGTGAAAGTGATCTTTACTCGACTTTTGAAACCGATACTTCGAGTTTAACTAAGCCAATTTACCCCGTAATGCGTCGGCGAATTATCCAATAACTATTTGTGCACTTCGCTGAGTTCACTCAGATCTCAATGTTTGTCGAAACACACTTGATGCGAACACAAGTGTGTTTCAATCATTTCTTCAACATGCGAAGTATCTGTTTTCTTACTTGGGTAAAAAGTCACAGCTCTGCTGCATAAGTGATCCGATCGCAAACCACAAACAGTTGGCAAGAGAGAAAATGTTCTCCATTTTCTCGCCGTCTGGTGAATGCGTTTGGTGCCATTCGTACGGAGTAAACCTATTGGATGAACTTATTTGATATATCAGTATATTTACTACTTATTCTAGGAAATTGTTCCACTGAGTACTTGCAGAATAATGCCGATGTAAGCTGGTATTTCTGTATAAAACTTAATAACAGAAAAAAGGTTATTTTATAGATCTATTAGAAACGAAAAGTGACTACTTATTGCAAATGTCTCTTATTTTGTCGTATTTAAATTTAAAAAAATATTTTTCTGTTTCAATTCCAAGTTTTCGTTTAGACGTATTACATAATAGTGCAATTGTATATGCTCTCAGTCTTACCTGGCAAGAATAAAAAGCAGTACCGACACGCCCAAGTATGCAGTGGCCATGTAAATCCACACGTCCAGGGACAAGGGCGACAGGAAGGAGAAGAGGTTTGGCGGTTGCTTGATAGGCTTGCGGTAGAGCACTGAGATACCCAGGTTCATAAACGGCATCGTGAAGTCTACCACTTGTTCCCTGTTGTAAAAGAAATACAAAATTAATAAAAATCAGCCAATTACGAGTCGGACTCGCGTTCGAAGGGTTCGTAATATATAAAAACGGCGAAAAAATCAGGATTGTTCTATGGGAGTCAGGTTTAAATATTTATTTTATTCTGTTTTTAGTGTGAATTGTTACAGCGGCTTCAAAAATACATCATATGTGAAAATTTCAACTGTCTAGCTATTACGGTTCACGAGATACAGCCTGATCGCAGGCAGATAGACGGACAGACGAACAACGGAGTCATATTAGGGTTCCATTTTTACCCTTTAAGTACGGATCTAAATTCCAATGACTCGACAGTGGATGCAACCTGTCTTGCTATAAATCTTTTATAGCTTTCTACGGTACATAGAGATTAATAGTAATTTTGCCGAAAAGTATAATTAAAGTTTTGCGAAAAAAGCATAAAATTTTACGTTTATTAAAAATTGTTTTCGTAGACACTCAATAATTCACGAATGAATTAAAAAAAATAGTAGGCACTATTGTAGTTTTAAATTGATAATTCTTGTAAATACTGTAGTTTTGTTTAATTTTCAATAAAGGTGGAAAAAGAAATAAGAACAGCATATCGTAGTACTCGTTACTTATTTAAACATTATATTAAGGCTGTAATATAATCGAATAATATATTAAATATTCAATTACACCTCATATTATACTATAAAGTGATACTTAAACGCTTTCTACTTTCATAGCCTCACATTAGGATTATTTCCTGTGGCGTGAGTATCATGGACACACAAAGACAAACACACAGACCTATATAAGAATCTAAACTCATCATTCAGAGTCTGTCTGGCCGGAGATCGAACCTGGAACCCACTGCATGTCAGTAATTCTTTATGGCATAAAAATAGCAAACGAGCATGCAGTCCACATGATGGTACGTGGCCACTTACCATCATGTGGACATCACTGCCCATGGACATTTGCAATAAACGCCTGATATGTTTTTAATCTTACCTGATACATTCCCACCTTTAAAGACGAAGTTAGATAACCTCGTATAACTGAACCTTATTAACTTCAAGCCTAAACACAGCAGCCAATACTGGTCTTATAATGCAGAAATAGATATGTAGCATATAGAACTAGTGTTATGTGCAATAACGCAGCTATTATCACACCATTCCGCTTCATGTGTTTTAAACGAGCTATCGTTCTAACTCGTTGGCATGTTCTATTTTTATACTACATAGCTTTCTTTTTACCTGCGATTTCACAAGTTAATTTTGATAATATGATTGCAACTACACATTACCTATAGTTGATATATATCGAGACGAGAAATCTATATCTAATATAGATACAGATTTCGACTCGACAGAAGGAGGACAAATGCTTATTAGCTTAAATAAAAAATAGCCTTTAGTACTGAGACAACAGTTTTGATTTTTAAAATGAACAGAATTTAGTTAAAAATATATATAGTGATTGCGCAACTTATATAAGTTTCTTAATTCATATTGCCTCTTGACAAAAGCCTCCTCTAACTCTCCAATGAGCCCTAGATGCTAGATCCTACTATCCTGATCCTAGATTATAGTTGGGCCGATTTAAAAAAGAGTCACTGTAAATATAGCATAGCCTAAACCATCCGTTCATCAGCGTTTTGAAGTCTGCTGCTTGCATAGGTTTCCTTTAATTGGCATCATTCCAACCGGTCCCGTGCCTTCTGAATTCAGTGGATTCCCGCTGTCTTCTTCACAGCTTACTAGTACAGATGAACTGCTCTGAAGTTAGACGTATTTAATGTGTTACCATAAAACAATGAGAAACAACAAAGCTGATGTATTGATGAAATCTGACCTGACAAAATGACTATAAGTCCTTAGCGACACGATATAATCCTTTCGAGTTTTGGGCTAATTTAATTTGTCTTACTAAGGCTTAGGCCATTCAGGGGCCATGGGAATTTAAACTATACAAGATTGATGTATTATGAGGTTATAAATTATATATTTTTTTATGAAAGTTGATTACTAAAGCTATAAATAAAGGCTTCCGTAACTTTTAATTAAGGATGTAGAAAGTTTTTACTTAAGAAATAACATATTTTATAGAAATAGAAAGAGAATATTATAACTTATACTGGGGAGGAACGGGTACTATTTTCGTTAATTTGAATAAGACCTTGTGTATAAGACCTTTGTCTGTTTCAGACAGAATCAGGGCTTAAAATAATAATGTTTGTTCCAACAAGCGCTGATATTTCTCTTTGCTACATGTTTTTGCTCGAAACTAAATGGCTGTATTTTTAAGAACATGATTCTGTTTGGACTACAAGATCACAATGGCATTGAAGCATAACTATATGAAATAATCAACATAGCTATATTTCTATAGATTGGGAATGTCGTGCAAAGTAGTTGATATCTAAAATGTATTTAATCTATATTATTTTTTTGTTTTTCTAAACGATGTCATAAAATATTGGTTGACAATTTTGTCTGAGCATAAAATGAAATCCTAAAAATACTTCCTATTTTGGCGAACGTACAAAAATCTATAGACACAATTCAGTATCAATCGAATAGGTTTCCTCTTAGAAAATAATATTATCCCTTATGTTGAAATGGAAATTGATAGACCCTATATATCTAATATTATTACTAGGCCCAAACATTTTATATGGGAAAATCATCTCATTTTAACGACTCTTATCTACGTTGCAGTAAACATATCGCGATGAAACATACATTTGACAAGTCTGTCTCGTAATTTGTTGTAAGTGCTCCCGTAGGCCTATACGAAATAAAGATATTTCATGTTATTTCAAGTGGAGGGAACACCCTAAACATGTACGACTCAGATACCCACTGCGTTTTAGAAATCTATACTAATATTATAAAATAGTAGAGTTTGTTTGGTTGAACGCGCTAATCTCGAATTGGTTCGAATTGATTTTTTTTTTGTGTTGAATAGAACATTAATTTAGGAAGACTATATAACATATACACATATATGTATGTTTGTTCTTTCTTATGTAGTAGCGGGTGAAACCGCGTGGCGCAGCTAGTATACATATACGTTGATCCTAATGATGATTTCCATCACAGTAACGAACCATAATTACTTACAAATACGAGTATCTATAACACATAAAAATTACAAACAATACCAAAACAAATATCAGAAATTTTCATCAAAACGTTTAAAAAGCAATACCAGAAATTTTCATTAAAATGTTTACATCAAACGGGGCATTACCTAAATAACAAACAAACTTACCTATCGTAGGTAATGGTGAGATCCGCAATCGCGACGTCGGCGCGTTGTTCCAGTAATTCCCGTATCATTCCGTCCCACTCTTTTGTTTCCCGGTTGTAGGACCCATATCGACCGTCCGGCGCCAGTTTGAATGTGTAATTGAAGCCCAGAATTTTAGATATCTCATGAATGAGATCGATGGCGTAACCCTCGAACTGCGCGTTGCCCGTCAGTTTTTCACTCGCCTCCTTCCTCATGCAGTATGGCGAGCTCTAGGGACGAAATGTAAATGAGACATTGACTTTTCGTTTAGAAATTATGCTTAAACTGCGCGGACGTTCGATTGTTCTACCGAGTATGGTATATTCATTTTAATGATCATAATGATTACTTTTAAAAAAGTTATTTAAAAAAATATCATTAAATTCTAATACAGCCATGTACGATTAACGTACTAATTAATTGAATATTTTTCTGACATAAAGAAAATTGATTGAAAATAAAATACGTGTGACACATATAAGCTTCAATATCTATGAACACAAATATTAGATGCTTCTTTAATTACACAAAATACATGAGAAAATTTAATATAGAAAGTAAATAATATAGGAAATGTGTTTTCGTAAGGTGTTCTTAAATTTTATGAGAACAAATCCCTTGTTCACCTTCAAGAGAAAATACAAGTAGAATGTTGAGAACGCTAATTTTACTTTTGTGGGTCGCCAGAGAGCTATAAAATGCTTCTGGTGGATTAATACTGTACACTTGGAGCGTGTTTATTGCTTACCAAAATTGTAGTGACTACGAGAGTCTTATTTTGCAGAATTTCCACTATTTGCCGCTGGTTATCGCCGTACGATCTAGTATAATTGACACCCTCAGAAGAGTTCCAAGTCCCTGCTTTCTGTAACCCATCCCTCGTCAGTTCGATTATGTCTAAAGTAAAGTCGCTCCTGAATCCTTGATGGTCGAACTTTATAACTCCCGTTAAGCCCTTCATCTCGACCTGTTTGAAACATTACGCTTTGTGAAAGTTACATTAATTATTATTGAAGAATTTCTAACATTCGCTATTTGCATTCGAAACACGTAGAAAATTATATAACTTCTAGTAGTTTCAGAACCGCTACATCCGAACAGGACCAAGTACTTTTTAAACAAGTGAAACTCGTCCACTTTAAATGTAAAATAAATTTCGTGACTCTTTATCGTCCTATATTTTTGTCTTCTTATAAATGTAACTCATATTATTATTTTTACATATCGGTTAAATACATAATTAAGTTCCTAAAATGGACATAGATATTTACATCGGCAAGACTTACAAACACCTTTGTTTAGGCTTTCCTATTAAGAAAATAACTTTGATGCTACATTGTTATGAGTCTTCGAGTTCTTACATAATCCTACTTTGGTGTCCTACCGATCTCCTAGGGGTATATCCACGTTTATAAAATACTGTTATGTAAGAAGTTCACTTAAACAGACCTAATTTCAAATAAGTCGGGTATTCCGAAAAAATAAAAATTGTAACTAAGTACTGCGTTATTTCTACGCTGTTTTTATGAAGGCAAACACTAAAGTGGTGCAAAATGAACACGTTCTAAGATAAGTTAAGAACATAACATTACTCTTTTAAGTGAAGCAACTTAAACGGCTTGAGAACTTCCCGACACGGTGAAGCAATTA
Source organism: Cecropterus toxeus (assembly GCA_018249875.1). Lineage (NCBI taxonomy): Eukaryota > Metazoa > Arthropoda > Insecta > Lepidoptera > Hesperiidae > Cecropterus > Cecropterus toxeus. Next base: position 940 of record DWNE01009498.1, on the reverse strand, counting down.
ATCCGTAAACTCATCCAAGTTCCTGCACCTCATTTTGTTAACAATATTATTGTTTGTTTCCATTCTTTCAGACGAACTACTTAAGTGAAGTAAAAAGAACTGGCAACATTATCTAGGAAGTGGATACTCAAGTTAATTTACGATCCAACTAAGGATTTTTAGAGATAAAAGTTATCGCTCTACTTACGATCTTCATATAGTTGATGAGACTATACCCATGAGGCCAGGTGTCTTCTGCCTCGCAAGATAGGGGCCTCACGTCAATTTGTTGCGAAGTGTCAAGATCGTGTAAGGCTTTTGCAAACAAGTGGACCGCGTCGTACATCAAAGCTGTTTCTGTCTGTTAGGAAAAATATTTATATAGTATTTTAGCATGATCCCGCTTTCGCTGACAGCCGCTCGATATTACTTTTCCCAAAAAAGTCTTGTCTGCAGACATAATTTGCAGAGAGTTACTAAGACATAAAGCTCAGCACGCCCTACAATTACACACGACATCCTATCACTAAATTCTACATATTCCAGCAAGCACTACTAATGCCCTCAACATTCTCCACTGCCGCGAATATGTTCTGAGTACAATCGATTCTCTGCATTAGTCATAGAATTAGAGTATTTACATGATTCATGTTCAAGCCTGAAAAAAACTCACTACACATTTTTGCTCGTGACATACCGTAGATTTAACAAAATATTTCAATTGTCTTGTTATCTTATTATTTTGCCTCATTTGTTTTCAATTCTTTTAATGTACACGAAGAAACAATTTTTTGTAATATGTTGTTAGTCATGCTGTTGGTGTGTCTAATAAATAAATAAATAAAAATATTTTTAAATTAAGTTAACACCGCTACACTTATTCCTAGATTAAAATAGTTAGTTTCTTACATTTCGGAAGAAGGGAGTGTATTACAGTCAAATGTCATATAAAGCGACCACA
>DWNE01009497.1:0-10877 GCA_018249875.1 Cecropterus toxeus | reverse complement strand
AGACTGATTGCACAAAAAATAGCTTTCATTTCATACTAGTATCAATATTATCATACTAAAGCTTGTTAAGAATATAATCAAAAACAGAAAATCATTTTTCCTGTAAAATTTGCGTTTTGCGATTACTGGATTATTGCACGGGGACGTCGATATGTAATTCCTCGGATGCAATAGTTCATCTTTTGTACACGCTTATTAGCGGAGCCACGTTCGACTTTTGAATTTGATGCTTTTTCAGAATAGCCATGCTTTATTTTGACGATGTTTGTTGGTTTTTGATTGAATCTCTGTAATTGTATTGCGTGTATGTAATTTATATTTAAAATAAGATTCATAATTCAGATTGAAAATAATGTTCTTGATATTCAATTATATATAGTAAGTACGTACTAGGTATGTACAAAAAAAGAAATACCTACCTTACCTAATATCGGATCTGTGTCTGCCAGTAATTGCGAAATTATATAATTATAATTATGATATATAATAGCGATTGCAAGGATGCTGTCAAACAAATAAATGATACAATGTAATTGTAAAGAACATATTATAAAATAAACGACATTTTTATAGTAACACCTACTTGTCATACCTTATCATTAGTTTAATAAAAAAATTAGAAACCCACCTGTTAGTAATAATTCTGTATGTATATTGTTGGAATCTGTGTTTGCTTCTGCAGTGGCATTACAACATTACTACCAGACGGTACCTGGTTGACCGAGCGTCGCTCAGTTTTTTGGTTTTCTAGCATCACAAAGCTCCATCTACCGTCAAAAATCGTTGGAGCCGTTTCCGAGATCCTGATTACACATACATATACAAGAATTTCTCGTTTAAATATATTAGATTAGATAGACTAGTAAGATAGTCACTTGTTATAATCGGTGTTTAACGTTTTGTTGGTGACAGTGCCTACCCAACATTAAATGAACTGCCTCCATCTTTGCTATTACTAATGCTCGCTGTATGATTTACGGTGCAATAAGAACATTAAATAGATCTATAAAATCGATTTAGACTAGTAATTCTACCAGTACAAGCAAATAACTTGCTAAAAAAAACAATTAATATGTAGTTTGGCGCGATATAAAAATGATGGTCATTTTATATGATGCGTTCACATAAGCAACATAAAAGATGTACGGTTTGAAATTATATATTTGAGATTGTTTTAACATCAAACTTTAATTGTAAACAGCGCCATCTCTGTAACAGCAACAAACTTCTTAAAAAAGATATTTTTTTCTGAGTGTTCCATTACACAGATATTAAATCCATTCGGCAATATATTCTCAACCTATCATTCCCATAATTTTATTTATTAACTGTATTGTAGTTTAGAATAGGTTTAGACACAATTTAATACGTTTTGTATAACTTAATAAATATTTAATATTTATGTCAGTGTAAGTGGTGTTAATAGTGAATTAATAAACCTTCTTAATTTTATATTATACGGTCCTGAAATCATTTTAAATTTGTGTTGACAATTAAAAGCTGTATTTACTAATATGATTTGTATTTAAACATTATTTTTATGAATATACGAGTAACTTCGGAGAAGAAACATTTACTTGGCTTTCAGAATCAGCTTTGAGGGAATTTCAATAAATTTCGTTACAATAAACCGCAAATATAGTTGACCTTACGCTTCCAGGCCCAATCGAATGACATTTGGAGCAAATGTTTCGTGCCGAGTCTACGGGACACGAGAATTCTCAGTTTAGTTATCTAGATTCTAGACTGGAGTAAAATAATTTAATATTTATAATAAAAATATCTGATTGGTTGTAGCTATATGTCATACTGTTTTAATTAAGATTGACATTCTACTGTAACGTTTTTTCCGCCATAAGTTTACATCACATAATATTACGTCAATTTTTTGTCTCATATGAGTAGTGTAGTTACTACAGAAATATGTATCTTACGTAGTAAGAGTTGCACAGTTTCTGGAAATAATACTTAATTTGGTATATTCATTAAATGTTATATACTGCCTGGTTAAAGTACAAAATAAATCTGTACGCAGATGTTTTTCGTTGAAATAAAAGAATATTGTTTGTAATATGGCGTTTTCTTTGTAGAAATATGAATAATCTTTAAATCTGTATCACATAATTTACAACCCATTATTGTCCTCTCCCAAAATGAGAGGGATTTTAGGCCATAAGCCATCGTGCTGGCAAGTGCAAACTGGTAGACGTCACAAACCTTTGTCAACTCTTTTTTATAGAAAACTTTCAGATCTGTAGGTTTCCTCATTATGTTTTTCTTCACCTTCACGTAAATCAGTGATAATTAATTTCTAATACGCACGTCTTTTTAAAAAAATCAGTGATGCGTGCCTAGGATTCGAACCTCGGACCCTCGATTGAGTACGAAGGAAAGGTTGACTTGTACCTAACGAGAATTATTTAGGAACGCCTTGTAAGTCAGTTATTTTTGTCCTAAAGTCTTTAATAACGAAAGGCTACATAAAAAGCAACAATTTGTGTGTTTCAATATTCACATACTTTATTAAGAAAGTGATATTTGAAAACTATTTACCTACTCTTCTACCATTTAGATAATATGAAGCCTTTACAACTTTGATAGGTATATCATTCCTTTCTCAGTAAATATACTGCCTTTTGCTTAACCTTATATTTTTTTGATATATTTGTTTTAATAAGCTGTCAAAAATTGCATATAGTACAAAAAATACCAGGAAAACGAAGACATTTATAGGCAACAGTAACTTAAATACTTACACCTTACTCTTACTTCTAGATAAAGCTGGTTTTAATGTAATTAGAAACTCGCCTGGAAAATCTTCACTCATATTTCATAAAACTTCGGACTAATATTCAAGAAGTACATTAATCTAAGTGTGTGTCTATTGTAATGCATATATTACATTCGTGTATCGGAGGCGCGCCCTCCACCACTTAGCTAATCATCCCTCGCTCCATGTTGCTCTGTTGCGTCCAGATTACACCGGATCTGTGGTCTTCAAAGATTAGAGACAGGAGCCAGAGTGACCATTCCTTTGATTTAAATAGTTAGTTTACTTCTTAAATAAAAGATTTTATTGCTCGAATACATGTTTATCTACGTTCATATATGTTTTAGAAAAACTTCATGTCCAAAATCTCATACTTCTTGACTCCGTTTCAGATTTGCGATGTTTGACAATCAGTCAATGTTAAATTGATTAAGTACTAAAGATCTAATTGAAAAATTTACGCACCTGAATTAATACGCAGTTTAAATATATTAAGAGCCAATTTGACCACTTGTCGTTTATCAAGTGGTTTTTAAGATTATATTTTTGATTTAAGGTACTAGCAATTGGCAACACAAACGGGCTTGCCAAAAAAGAAAATATTTTTTGGTTACCTAGTCAAATGGCTTTAGTGATTTCCATGATAAGTTTCTTTAATATAATAAATTTAATAGAATAGAAATGTAATCTACCATAGGTGATCTAGGATTTGACACGGGGTCTAAATCTGTCCTCTTAGAGGCCCATGCCGCATAGGTACAATCTCATTCTTGTATCTCCTCTATAATCTACACTCTACCTCCACGCATGAGCATTCGCCAGCCCTGAGCATGGTGCTCAGAGCTCAGTCAGTGTTGGCTCAGTGGGCGCGATGGGTGCGGACAAGCCGAATGGGGCTCTGAACTACTGCCGGCGACCACCGCAGCGCCCGTTCCTCCAAAAAATACAATACGCTATCTGGAATCCAGAGGAACGCACGTTCTTGGGCAGGACGCCTCATAGGTGGGGTGAGTATGATTTCAGATTTTATTGTATTTTGAAGTTTAACTTTTACTTTTTTATATAAATTGTTGTTTGCAAACATTTGTATTCAGGTTGTGTTCAGGTTCTTAAATTAGTTAATTTCTTTAAATATATATTTTTTAGTTGGTTTAAGGTATTAATTTATTTTAATAATGTCATAATGATTAAGTCGACCCGGTGAAACAATGCAACCAACCAAGTTAGCAAGTACTTTGGACTGATTTTATCTAGGTAATACGAAAACATAAAAATAAATATTGTAATGTTTCGAATGTATTTTAACTAAAACTTAAAGCTACTGCTATTATTTTTATTTACTTACAATTTGCATTAATTTTAACCCGTCTCATTCGAAGAGTCTTTGTTTAAGACCCTTGAAAATAGAAATACTAAACATATTGATAAAATACAAGAGATATGCTCAAAACAATAAATAAAAGGTAACATCTTGATAAATAGGTTTGGACATTACATTTAAAATAACATGACATTTTGCAATGACAATTTGTTATAAAACAGTATTAAGCACTGCTGTATTTTGAGTTGAAAAGTGTGTTAAGTAAGATAGAGGCAGGCATTCCAATTTAGTCCTCGGGTAGGATACCTCAAGAGAACTTCAGATATATTATGTTAATTATCCATGGCTGTTCTCCTCCTCAGTTAATATCATCTTCTGATCCGGTGGTAGTGTAAGAAAATAAATTGCAAATGACAATTTGTAAGGCCTATACAAAATAAAGGCATTTCATTTCATTTCAATGTAAAAAAAGAAGACGATGCCTTAAAAAGAAAATCTTCTAGGTAGGTATTTGTGTTCTGGTAGTAATTATCGATACACATATAAGATTTTAGATAGAACATATATTAATATGTGTGCAATTCTCAAACACAAAATTGCATACTTCTTACTTTATGCGGGATCCTTCAGCGCTGTTAAAATAAAAACGAATATGTAGAACATAACTTCATTCCATATTTTACGGCGAGTACCGGTTGAATCATACGCGCCGGTTATTTCGGAATAGTCGACCATAACTCTGAAATAACTGGATACTAATAACTATACATAGAACTCTATACCAACTAGATTAGGGTTCTGTACAAAGTAAAAATCTTAGGAAAATGTAGTTTCTCGTAGTCACTCAGTATGATGATTTAATCGAACGTTTGTGCATTCATTTAAATGTTAGTTAATGCTGTGTGGTGCGGCAGTAACGGGTCTATGATAATGGTTTTTCAGTTACAGACTATCGGTAGCCCTTAACATTTTTGCCAATATGGGCACATAGTATTGTAGCTGAATGAAGTTATGGTGAGCCACACTCAGAAGACATCCTGTTTGACAACGAATAAAAAACACGATAATAAATCGTCAATTAATTGAAACGAAAAATTAGGTTCTAGGAAAGCCCACGGGCCGCAAGGATAGGAGAGAAGACTCGCGGATCGCGAAAAGGGCTCCACAAGTTTTGACCATTGAACTTGATCATAACTCTAATTTTTTATGGAGCTATAATGTAAAAAAATGCAGTCATGGTATTACTGCGATCGATTTACATAGTCGAACCTACAGCATTGGAAGGAATGAAGCATAGAAGCGTTAATGCCTTAATACAAGTCCTGAAGCAATAAGCTGTATTTAATTAAGGGTATCATTCGTTGTCCCATTAAGAAATTTAATTGTTAGTTGTTACATTTCGGTACGATCAGATAAAACAGTAATTGGAACTATTACCTCGAAGCTTTTATGTGATAGGTATTTATATGCTGGGACAACAAATTAGCCTCAATAATTTTAAGTATTTAAAACGAGCTGTTTCCGGCGGCTAGAACCCTTGTGCATGCACCAGGGTAAAAAGTCTCAAAATCATCCAAATCCAAGCAATTCTAGCGTGAAAGTGTAACAAACGCATACATCCTCACAAACTTCGCATTTATAATATTAGTAAGACTGGTTCATTTATAATTAGTTTTGAGTGTCAAATTTACCACAGCTTCGGAAGGAGTTGTTATGAACAAGTAACGGTGCAAGAAAATCTACACAAGTAGACACAAGTGCGTTATTCCATCTTTTAAAAAGTATAAGTATGTTATGCGACATTTATTATTGTTTAGTTTTAAATTGTAATAAGCTTTATAACCCAAATATAAGTTTTAGTTGATTTTATCTTTTATTCTGGTAGTACAGTTTTCCTTACACCTTGCTTTATCTTAGTTATGATATTGCTAATTTTATTTAATATAGCAAAGTTTATCCCAGTTGGTGTTAAGCAGCCATTGTAAAAAAATATAAGCAGGTACGTCATAGAAAATTGATTAAAAATAGATACTGAATCATGAGATTTACTTGGAACATAGTACTTACTATAATAGCTTTCATTTTATGCCCTCATTGTCGCGAAATTAAAAAAGTCATCCCCCCCTCTTTTTCCCCTATTTGTAGGCCTCATTTTTTAAAATTATATTCTCTATGTTACTCTGCAAACCGAGGCGATGTTATTCGTCACGATCCGTCAAGCCGTGTGGGCTGTAGTGCGTGCCAAAGAAATGGACATACATACAAACAAACATAAATATATACACACGGTCAAAAAACTTTACCCTACTTTTGATGCAGCCGAGTAAATATATAAGTATACGTATTTTCTGTTTTGTTTGACTGAAAGTGTAATAGAAGTCGGTCAAAATATATCTGTAAATATGTGTGCATCTGTAGGTATATCTGTTTGATGAAAGAATTATGTTCTTTATATACAATCGTTGAGAGAGAAGCAGGTTTAGAATTATGTTCTTTATCTACAATCGATGTGTAGTTAAAATAAAAGTATTTATTTTAAAAGTGTACTGACGTATAAAGTAGTATCGATACTTCGACTTCGCTAACTGACGTCATGTCGTAAAATTAATGGCCGCAAATAGGGGGTCGGCCCGGGGTTGACGACACTTTGCTACATAGTATGTATCTACACCCTGTATTCTAATTAATTGAAGGACGATTCTTTATTACCTTGCGTTACCTTAGTTTTTGTGATTCATTCGAATGATAAACACGCTTTCTGCACTCATAGCCCCACACTAGGATTTTCTCTTTACCTGTATCGTGGGTGCCATGGACACAAAGACGAATACACAAACACCCAGACCCAGAACAGAAATTTAAACTCATCATTAATATTTTTCTCCGGCCGGGAATTGAACCTGGGACCCACTGCGCGTCAGACCGGTATGGTGACCGCTCCGCCACGCGGGTCGTCAATGATCAAGTCTTTAAGTGCTCTATAAGGCCTCCTTTAGATATAAGTACTTATTGGGCATCCATTGCTAATTTGCCACCAGGGTACACCAAATCACAAATAAATAAACACGTTACATTTCGTATAATATAAAGTGTATATATTTTTCGCCACTATGTTCCAGAAACACTACTAATAAGTCATTTCAGGTTTTTTCAAATTTCAGACAGTACGCGGGGTTGATGTTTTTCTTATCAACTACATAGATTAAAGAGCCTATGTTTGTTTTGTCTCAGATTCTTTAAAAAAATGTGGATCCGGGGTTAGTAAAGTTAATAAATTGGTAAAGTTTCTACAACGTAAGCCTAATGACATTAACTTAACAGTTATCGATGTGTTTTAATATGTTACGGTACTCACGATATGCGGTTTTTGAATTTCTTTTTGCCGATATTTCGACCCAGTTACATGGATCGTGGTCACGGTGAAGCTCAACCGCATATCGTGAGTACCCGTAACATATTAAAATGTATCAATTCCCCGATAATATCAGCTTAAAATCAGATATAAGATCACTTTCGAATCGCCAAAAAATCATTTATAATTAAGTTATTCTCAAAAAGCCCTTCCCTGTGTCTCCAGCCTTACGTATTGACAGAACAATTCAGACGATACGAGAGCCTACACCGGCTTTGTAGGTATCTTCTGATTGCGTGTAACTGACAGTGTTTAGGTGTTATGTGTTTGTAAAATATGCTACATATTAGATCTAGTATTCAGCAATAAAAACATGAAATATTGGTTGATAAATAAGCAAAAAGAAATTATGGGCTTGCAATATAGCGCCTTACATAAATTATCAATAAAAATCTAATTTATCTGGCTAGACATAATTTTGTGTGTGTTTTTACATGGCTATTATTTCCATGGTTATTAGCCAGTTGTCAACTGGCAAAATTGCTAGATAATTAAATTATTTATTTATTTCGATCGAATTAGCTCCAAAAATTACAAATATCACCTAATGCGTAATTCAAAACAATTTACAGTTTTAAATAATGTATTATCTAAAAGACAACATCAATACAATTTAAGTTTTTATACTGTCAAAAAAATAGGTCAATAGCGGCTAAGTTCATTAAAAATACAATCGAATAGCCGTTGAAATCGGCAAAAAGTACCGGCTTTCTAAAGTAGGTACTGAGTTCTAAAATAAAAACACGCTGCAACATTTCGAATAAATACACAATAGCGCGTTGCCAGAACAACTGGCAAAGCACTACCGCGCATTTTGGTTACAATATATTTCAATTATTTGCCGATCAAGTAAAAAAGCTGGAATATATGGTTAAGTCAATCAAGGTCATGTAACAAGGTAAAAAGTAGCATATATGTATCAAGACCACAAATTACATGTGTATACCAAATTCAATCAGTATTTTTTACGTAAAAGAGTAGTAAACACACATACATCCTCACAAACTTTCGCATTAGTGAGATAGTTTTCGCATATTAGTAAGACGATATTTAGTGATTTAGTAAGATGATAGTTATGATGACCACTGTGAAATCGTCAAAGCATACTACACGAATTACCGGGTTAAAAAAATTAAAACGGAAAATCCGACTGCTTAAAACTATTTTTCGTTCAGAATGATATATGTTTAAATTAACGCATATATGAGTTTTTATCAAAATAGTCAAATAAAAGTATTATAATATAGGTATATATGTCATCAAAAACATCTTGTAATTGCTTCGAGAAAAGGATGGTAACGGTCGTGCCGCTTTTATGCTCGACTTGGTGGGGGCCTGCCGTGCCCGCAGATTTTTAGATTAGTCTAATTACTAACTTTCATGGGTATCAACCCATATTGTCGTAATAGTAAAAAAAAAACGTCCCACCCCCTCCCTTTTCCTCTATTTTCAGGCGCCATTTAAATATAGCCTATGACACTTTCCCAACTGAGACGATTCTAATGATATGTCACAATCCTTCAAGTCGTTTGAGCTGTAGCGCGTGCCAAATAAATAGACATACATATAAACAAAAATACAGACATACGTTTGAAAAATATCACCCTCCTTCTGACGCATCGGGTAATAATTAAGTAGTTCTCAAAACGCCCTCCACTATGTCTCCGGTCTTACGTATTGACAGAGCAATTCAGACGCATATACGAGAGCCTACACCGGCTTTGTAGATCTTCAGATTGCGTGTTACTGACAAAGTGTTTAGTCGTCCCTTGTTTGTACACTGTTAGATGTTTAGTTCGTTGGCCAATGTATTAAAACGTTTTATATTTGTTAATGAACCGCTAATCCTAAAATATTAATGTTCTAGATTGAATGGTGTGAAGGTAAAATCTCACGGTAGACGGTACTTTTTTCTTTTTTTAAATGATACATTTTACGTTTTATTTTATTTACGCTCTCTATTTTGATTTTCTGAAAATAATGTAATTTCATACATCATTCTTTTCCAATTAAATAAAGTAATATGGTTATTTAGTAGCATGGGACAAACGTGAATAAATGTAAAATTCTGATAGTCTGTGTGCAACACTTGTGCAAAATGAAGAACCGAAGCTAAGTAACGTTACAGACAATTAGAATGACATTGAGAAGACGATCCACAAATTTCACCTTTAGCAAGGTAAAACAAGTCTTTAGATGTCTATCGCGGTGAGGGTTAAACCCGAATACCTACGTCTTACAGTGGTCCAATAAAAAAGAATGGTCATCATGGGAAGCCCGGCAGATTTGAAACATCGTTTTCATATTACTTGTTAATATGCATAAAAGACAAGATTTCGACACGAACTAAATTTATAGCATAATGAAAATAACGCCATCTACGAACAACACTAAGTCAAACAAACACCGCAGCCCTCTTAATTTTATTCGATACGAAATAGTTCCAAAAATGTATAACAGATAGCGCTAAAATAAATAAAGGCGAGCATTGCCATGTCAATAATAAAGTTTACCTACGCCTATCAATGTTTTAAACCAAAAATAAGGGAAATATGTTCATGATTGAGATATAAATCAAAATCGATTTCGTTTTATGTCCTAAGTGAGCGGTCTCAACCTTTTACTACGTCCTAAAGTATTAACTCATCTTTATGAGACTTCGGAGCTCGCTCGGCATACTTTAAAGTAAAGTGGCCTTTCCCGAGTTACCCTAGGGAACCCTTTATTTCGGCGTCTTATAGCTCACGTGTATAAGGTACATAGTTCCTTAATAATGAGAGGCTGTCGTCCCGGTGTCCTGACTTATGCTTAGATAAGCGAGTTGGTTTGTTCGGACTATGTAATACATTTTCTATTCCCGTTACTTAATATTTTTACCTGACTGCGACCTAAAGAGGCAAATTTTTTTTCGAGCGTATGCGTGTATGTATTTGTATTTGTATTTGTATTTGTATGCATGTATGTTCTTCTTTGGCACACGCTACAGCCCTAACGGCTTGATGTATTGTGATATATAACATATCATTGGAATCGTCTTAGTTTGAAGAGTGACACAGACTTTAAAATTTTTTATGGCGCCTGTAAATAGGAAAAATGGGTGGAGGGAGAAAGGGGCAATTGTTCCTATAGTCATGACAATATGTGTATTAAATGAAAGCTAGTATATAAGCTGCTTTAAGCTAGAAGTAGGTATGGCGGTGGTACCTTCTTAGTTGAACTATACTATTTCTACCACCCAGTAGCTAGTGCTTTTATATTAATTAAACTATTATTTGTAGAAGTTAACATCTTAACACAATGCTCAGGGACCTCTCAAGTGCGTCACAACGGGTGGGTCTTAAGATGAACATGGACAAGACGAAGGTCATGTCTAA
>DWNE01009496.1:0-10877 GCA_018249875.1 Cecropterus toxeus | reverse complement strand
TGATGGTAAGTGGTTACTGCCGCCCATGGACATTTGAAAGCAACTTCATATAGAACAGGGGTTCTATATGAAGTCGACCATAGTGCGTGCGTTGCTACTTCCGAGGACTAAAATGGTCGCGTCATATAAAAGCGAGCCGGCGACCACACCCTTCCACCGAAACGCAAGAACTGCTTCACGCTAGAAATAGGTGTGGCGGTGGTAATTCCCCGTTCGAACTACATTGGTTCTACCACCTGGCAAAGACGGTGTTGTCAATACTTGGTGATGGTCATCAAAACTTGATGCGGATTTTTATTGAAGTAGCACACGAGGATGCAGCCCATTTGATGGTAAGTGGCTACTGCCGTCCATAAACATTTGTAATCGACCGCAGATAAGATATTGTCTACCGCCGCCACATCTATTTTTTAATGAGAAACAGTTCTTACGTTTCGCTGGTGGGGTTGCCGGCTCACTTATATATGAGGCGACCTTCTTAGTCCTCAGAAGCAGCAACGCATTTGTGATTAGATAGAACCCCTGTTCTATATAAAGTTGCTTACAGATGTCCATGGGCGGCAGTTACTACTTACCATTAGGTAAATACTATACCATTACGATAGGTCCGATTGACATAGGCCATAGCAAACGAACATGCGTTTGCTATCTCAAAAAATATATATTAAATGTAAATTACAAGTAAGTTTAAACAGTGAGAAGGTTGCTTTACTTTTACCAAGCGCTAAACTCATTTCATATTTTATTTTCGACCAAAACTACAATTAATGGGTAGGTCGGAAGTAAAATGCAGGTCCTTTTTATTGTTCCGCACCCAAAAAGGTAAGCCTCTGCTATCATTCCGTCTGTCATCTTTAAGCCGTAATAAATGAAGATGTGAAATAACAGAGTTTATTATTACTAGTGCCATAATAAAAATAAGGTTACCACCAAAACGAAACTCATCAAACCACGATGCGAAATAAAACAAATAAAGGGGTTCACCATACAAAACAGATACTTGTCGTCGTTTTTTTGTGTATATAATGAACCTTGATAGATACTTTCAATTCTCACTATGCATGTACTTCTGTAGTTGTTGTGATAAATAAAAAAACATAAAAAATAAAAAAAATACCAAACTCTCAATGCGCAAATCCAACGTGCACTTGGCATTGAGGATTGATATTGAGAAGAGTCAATTTCAAAATTATTACATATTATTTTAATTTATATGTACTTATCAATTCTTCGATCTTACAACCTTTTACTTTAGCTTTAACATTTTGATATAACGACTTTTGACTTATAGCGTGACTTTAAATAGCGAAACGGCATAACTTATGTACCTAAATTATCATTAATATGCTTAGATTTGCATTGCAATAACAAGGTTTACCGCAAAACCAATCAATTTTATTAAGGGAATTACAAAATTTTGCAGGGAATTTCTTAATAGTACCTGCAATACTTTGTAATCTTCGTATGTTTCTCTATGAATGTCCAAATTCAACTCAGCTTCAACTCTCGAAACCACGGGCTCTAACATTGATGGCTCTACTAGCCAAGTAAGTTGTTATCAGAACATCATCCTCTATCTCTCTCGTCGACCCATTATTGTCCTACTGCTGGGCACGGGTCTTCTCTCAGAGTGAGAGAGTTTTAGGCCAAAGTCCACAGGCCAAACTCTTTTTTTATGAGAACTTTCAGATGTGCATGAACATGAACATCATCCTATGAAGACATAATTGGATATGTAGTACATTTCATTTGAAATATTGTTTTAAGCTTCTCATATTTTTAATGCATTTAGCAATCCATTAAGCTTACCGTTAGTGATACGAGGTATAAGTCTGAGTACATTTGAATTTAATTTCTTCAATAATCTTGCAACTTCTTGGTAAAATCTCTCAATAACACAGCTCAGTGTTAGTATAATTCATTTTATTTTCTTATAAATTTCATAGTATAATAATAATGTATATAATATAAGAATTATATGAAATCTGCTAACAGAAATAGGAAACGTGATTTAGATTCAATAAGCCTTATGTAGGGGGTACTGTACCGTAGTGGATACGGTCTGTCACGCATCGAATGAAGTGATTGTGAGCATAGTATAAGCCTTACGAACGTATATTTAACATCTGAATTAGCGTATTACATTGGTTAAGTCGATACAATCACCTGTATCGTTTACTGTTGATTCATTAAAGGTCGCGAATCGAACACAAGGTCCACTTTCGCTGTCAATGACGGAAGATTTGGCTACTGCATTAATCGAATACTGAGTCAGTGTTAAAATGATAGAAAATACACATTACTGTATAGTTTAATTTGTTTGTGGGTTTTGTACCTAAAAGGTAAAAATGGGACTTTCTTATCATCAGGCTGTATCTCATGTACCGTGTAAATGTATAGTTGAAATTTTCACGGGTGATGTATTTCTGTTTCCGTTATAACAACAAATATTAAAACAGAATAAAATAAATATTTAAGGGGGTTCCCATATAATTAATGTGATTTTTTTAGCGTTTTATACACAATGGTATCCTTCGTGCGCGAGTCTGTTGCACTTGGCCTGTTTCGCTACCTTTGTATCAAATGGGATGTAGTATGTGTGAGAAGATTAAGGTGTATTTTGCAAGTAGACTCAGTATTTCGAATGCATTTTACAAGTATATGACATCCAATTAAACTGACTATAAATTAAACGAACCATTAAATTGCTTTACATCTATTCACTATGACAATTTATTGGAATTGAACACCTTGACAGTCCAATTTGGTGGTGTTTCTATATGCGATGATTCAAACTAAATTAACATATACGAAATCGAAAGTTTCGTAATTAGACGCGGATATCGCACATTTGATTTTTACAATATACAATTTACTGAGAATGGCATATTAATAAGATAATTTGACGGTTTGTTAAAATATAATGACTTTTACGGCTTTTATCGAGGACACTATAATAGAGTTCCCGCTGAGATTGTCGATTATTAAGACTATAATTTAGATTTTTTAAGTATAATTGGACAGTTAATTATTTCTTGATGAAATTTTTATGTCATTTTTTTGTGATATAAAAGATAGAGATTTCATATGTTAAAAAATATAACAGTATCCTTAAAAATCTGGGTCATCGTATTTGGATAATGTATAAATATAATACATTTGAAATAAGTTTTTGGAAACTAATAAATCCTTTTACGGCGTGTGGCGATTTTCCTCGCGTTGTGTCCTTGCGTATTGAAGTAAATTTATAGGATTGATTCGGATCTGGATTTAACATTTAGTCTTTTGCATTAAAATCCATCAAAAGTTATAATAATTTCAAATTATGTTATCTTTTTTTAAACGCGGGTGTAATTGCAGGGAACAGCTGTTTGACACCCCCGCGTGGTGGAGTGGCCACCATGCCGGTCTGACACGCAGTGTGTACCGGGACCGACCCCGGCCAGACGGATATCTGAGTGCTGAATTTAGATTTCTGTTCTGGGTCTGGGTGTTTGTGTATTCGTCTTTGTGTGTGTCCATGCCACCCACGACACAGAAGGAAATCCTAGTATTGGGCTATAAGTGCAGAAAGGGTTATTATGAATAAGGTTTACAAATAATATTACGTAACAAAAAACTATGTTTAAAAACTGCGTTTAAGATGTATCTACATATTACTTTTTATCTGTAAATGAACTAAACATGTTATAGGTATACCTTAACTTCATATCTACCTCTACTCTAATACTAAGTATTAACTCAGAATAAACTAAGTATTAAAACTAATCAAGAATTATAAAATAATTCCATAAATAACGCTTTCTACACTAGGATTTGCTCGTGTGTCGTGGCTACCATGGACATATAAAACCAAATACATAAACACCCAGACCCAGGATGAAATCTCATCATACCAGTTTCCACCTGGCCGGGGATCCAACCCAGAACCTACTGCGTATCATACCGGTATGGCGACCGCTTTGCCACGCGGGCCCTAGTTAGCTTCAGTGGCATCGTGGATTGTAATAAACATAGAGTTAGATTTATGTGAATAATAAAAATAATTATTATGTATGTGCTAGTTATAGATACAATTCAATTTCATAAATTTTTATAGTCATGGAGAATCCTTGATATCAAGGTACTATAGATTATGAGTGATTTCAACACGAATGGAAGTGTCATGACGAATATTGATGAATGGGTGTCAAAAGTCACGATTTCAAGAGCTTACTGACTGTAGTTACGTAATACGCAAAGATTTACTAATTGCTGGGAAGTAAAGGCCGTCTTTTATTATGCTGAAGTAATAAACGAGCAAATGAGTAAACGAAATTTACCAAGTAGAACTTGTGTAGTTCGAACAAGGAGATACCACCGCCACACCTATTTCTAGCGTGAAGCAGTTCTCGCGTTTCGGTGAAAGGGTGTGGTTGCCGGCTCACTTATGCATATATGAGGCGACCGTGTCTGCCCTCGGGAGTAGCAACGTATCTGTGATAGACTTCAGATAGAACCCCTGTGCATCCACTTACAATCAGGTGGACTGCATGCTTGTTTGCTACTTCGGTCTGATAAATAAATGGAACACTAGCATGTACTCAATGGTCACTGCGGCCCATCGAGATCTAGAACCAAGCCCAGATAAGATCAGAATGAGTTTGGCTACAGATGTAGGAGTAGCAACGTCTAAAAAGTAAATTGGAATGCCCTGGATAAGTAGGTCTTCCATTCCGCGTCCCTCTACCACCTTTAAAATTTCTTCAAGGTACAATTTTTTCTTCTCTTACACCAGCTAGTTTTTCCGTTAAACAATATTTCTTAAGTCTTGTAAATTATATTATTGTAAGACTCTGTGAATAGAAAGTGAACCCGAAACACTTTCGCTATCGAGATATGCAAAATTAATTTCAATTGCATGAACGTTGCATGTGAGACAATATTTCAAAAAGTATAACATGACCGACAGATAACATCTAGCCTTTAGAAGGTTGTTTAATTAAAAATATAATTTAATTACACAAATACGGATACATAAATATGAAAGTAGGAGAGCAGTAAATATGAATTTATATAAATTTGCCAGATGGTAGAACCAACGTAGTTTGACCGGGGAAGTACCACCGCCGCCACACCTATTTCTGATGTGAAGCAGTTCTTGCATTTCGGTGGAAGGGTGTGGTTGCCGGCTCAGTTTTATATGAGGCGACCATCTCAGTCTTCGGGAGTAGCAACGCATCTGTAATAGACTTCATGTAGAACCCCTGTTCTATATGAAGTTGCTTTCAGATGTCCATGGGCAGTAACCACTTACCATCAGGTGGACTGCTTGCTCGTTTGCTACTTCAATATTATAAGAAAATCGGAATGTCGTTATTTAATGAATTATTTGAAAAGTACAACTTGATAGTTTCGACATTTCGAATGACATTTGCGGATTTACCTATGCAAAGTAATATTTAAGTGTAATGTTTAATAAAACACGTCAATATTCGAACAGTATTTTTTAGTCAAACCTACAAAATAATTGATTTTTCCTAACATTAGCGTCAGCACTCGATTTATACTGATTGGTATACAATAAAAACAAAACATTCAAAAAGGTCATTGACGTCGTAGGGAGAGATTTGTCAACACAATTTCTTTCATTCGCCTACCGTACCATAATAAGGAAATACAAAACAGCTTAGAATCACTGAAAAAACAAACTTGTTATACGTTTAATGAAGAGTACTTCAGAAACAACAAGTTCATTTTAAGACTACTTTTTACTACTTAGTCGAAAACAACCATTAATATTGTTGGTAACAAACAAGGGGTGATCGTCAGTGTGTTTTAAGAACATAACTTTTATGACACTTAAGTTAGAGACCACTGGAGCTCTTTTATGAGTGGGAAGAATTGGAATGGCTCCAGAAAACGACGATTCGTGGTAATTGATGCGACATCGATCCAGTACGGAAGTGTTTTGAACGCTGCGATTTATTCCACTTTGAAAGTAGGGCGTTAAAGTTTGAAGCGTTGGTAAGTTGCGTGTCAGTATCTGATTAGTTAGATTAGTTTGAACGTTATATGATAGGGGCAAATTTGGTATGATGTAGGCCTTAACGTACACGAGGGCTGCCTCTTGACATAGTGGCGGGTAGAACAGCAGACCCCGTCTGCGTGTTCTGCCAGCTTTACATTGATGAATGTTTGAGGAACTCTTTGACCTGATGCCTACGTCGTCTTTTCTTTATCGCACTTGCCAAAGGATGAGATGCGGCTTCTTTTGCACCAATTGAACTCATGGCAGTCTTTCACGGTTAGGTTTGCACGCTCGTTTGACACGGACGTGCAAGGAGACTTGGTGACTTATTTGGTGTTGCAAATGTCATGTTGCAATGTTAGTATAAAAGAAGTCTACTATTTGGTAAAAAAATATGTTTTATAGGAGCGGTGAGAGTTGATGTAATATTTGTAGTCAAATTCATTGATTGGAATCCAGGCCTATCCGGTTATGGCGTGGGCACTTCCGAATTCAATTATAGTATATACTTACCGGTTTAATTGTTTCCTCTGTGAAAACGTCTGTACTGAGATACGTCAGAAATATTAGATTAGAGATTCTCTAACCGTCTGCACGTAATGTTCCACGTATGATGGAAAGTATCAAGATGGCGAGTAATGCGAAATTCCCATTCCACATCGACATTATTTGAGATCCATGTTTTTTTTTATCAGATTTAAGTAGCAAACGAGCATCCATCTTATGGCGGCAAGTATCGCTCACGGACATCTGTAAGCTACTGACTATCTGTAATTCATGCTTCCACATCAAAGAAGTTCATTTGTATGCCTCTTGTCCCAGGTTTCAACAACACCTTATAAATTATATACGGTTTTTATTTATAATCTTTTCACAAAATGCAGTAGTCGACTTTTCTCAAATTATATACTGATGATTTTATTCACATCATTCTAAATAATTATCTTTGAACAATCTTAAAAAGGTTTACTTTTGACTCAGGATACAGGTGATTGTAAAATTTGCACACATTATGCAATTTTAATATAATTACGGTTATTATAAATTTCCAAAAGTATAACAATTAAGTAAATTATAACAGAGGTGTAGATTGCAATTATCTTTATGTAACCGCTTGTTGTAATACGGCGAGTATGTAATTTAGGTAATATTATGTTTCACAAGAGACAAACGCTCGCAAAACAATGCTAATTCGGCTTAGATATATAGTTGTAGACAGTCATGGCATGGAGTTTGTTTGTAACCGGTTGCAGAGAAAGTTATTTTGCGTCGGGATTTCGAGATTGCCTCCAACGAGAAGCGGCGGTGCAAATTACTATCAAACTTTGTTTATTACCATTTGTATACTCTATTTTAACGAAGATAAGGCTGAAAATATAGCATGTACTCAGGTGACTGTATAATGCAATGCATGAATGCCGCTGCAATGTTTTAATCACAAATGAGGAATGCGAAGTTAATTCGTAATAATATTACGTTGTATCAGATTCCTCGGTGCTTTTTTGACTTTTGGATGTTTTTGCTTCAAATAGCTTATATATTTGTCTTAGTGATTTTTTGATTAACTAAATAACTAAACATAACTAATAACTAAAAAAACTTGAAGAAACTGGTTGACTAACTCGTAGTATTTAGGCTACTGGTATATGGGTAACAGACAGTGGCGTAGCGTGGGCTTACGCTGCCCGGGGCGGAAGTTAAACTCGCCACACATTATACAAATTTGACGACCAAAAAAAAAAAAAAACCAACAATATCTAACTTTCAAACAAAAACGACAAAACTTCTCAAATAAAAACGACAATGTCTAACTTGAGGACCAAAAAAAAACGGCCATATCTAACTTGATGAATAAACAAGGTTGCCAAATCTGTTTTTGCCGCCCCCCAAATCTGTTTTTGGCGCCCCTCAAAATGTGCCACCCGGGGCGGACCGCCCCCCCCCCCCCCCCCCCCCTCGCTACTCTACTGGTAACAGATAGAAACTTATGTCTGTATTACAAATCTTAGACGTCATTTATAGGAGGGGACGGATATATATAGGATTTATATTGGAGGAGGTTTATAGGAAGATAACGCTAAGCGGATCAATAAAAACTTGGATGATCGTATTAAATTTAGTGTTTTTGTGTTTCTGGAGATACGGTTATATATTATCCCAGCAAATGGGAGTGACACGAAGCATACTTCACCGCACTGTTCCATTAAGGACAAGTAGGTAAAGGTTAATGGTTAAGGCTTTTTAACACGGAATAAGTAAACCGATGATTCCTAATCTGCACATTAACATGTCATAAAAAAGTTTTAGGTTCAATTTATGTACTATAAAGCATTTTATAACATATTGCATTCATACATATTTTACACGATAATTATAAACGTCTGTTCATCCATCACTAGCTTTATAATTGACAGAAGATTCAAACAAAACATCCTTGAACCGAAAATTGAAAAGATAGATTTTTTGTTACTTATAATCGACAAAAAATGTTGATACTTATAATAAGCATACATATTTACTTTTTTATGAAGCGTTTGCTAACGCTTTTGAAAAAACTTGACAGTTGGTTCTGTCCTAATCAAGATGTAGCAGCTCAAAGGTGTCTCTAAACGACCTAAAATAGAATTACGATAGATAAGAATACCTAAAACAGAATAAGGATAGATATAAATAGTATATTTTCATAAGAATTGAACAATATGACGACCCGCGTGGCCGAGTGGTCACCATACCGGTCTAACGCGCAGTGGGTCCCGGGTTCGATTGCCGGCCAGACAGAAATATGAATGATGAATTTAGATTTCTGTTCTGGGTCTGGGTGTTTGTGTATTCGTCTTTGTGTGTCCATGGCACCCACGACACAGGAGAAAATCCTAGTGTGGGGCTGAGAGTGTACAATATAGCTAACGAGCATGCTGATGGTAAGTGGTTATTATCGTCCATGGACATCTGTAAACAACTTCATATAGAACAGGGGTTCCATATGAAGTCGATCACAGATGTGTTGCTACTCCCGAGGACTAAGATGATCGCCTCATATATAAAATGAGCCGGCAACCACACCCTTCCACCGAAACGCAAAAACTGCTTCACGCTAGAAATAGGTGTAGCGGTGGTACTTTCCCGGTCGAAACACATTGTTTCTACCACCTGGATGATGGATTGAGATTATTTTACCAATCACTATATTTAAGGTTATTCATCGAGGTTCTAGGAATAATGTTATAGTGGTGATTTTAGTTATTATTTCCAAGGTTACGGGCGGTTGCACATCCGTGTATAGATTTTAGACTTTTACACATTCCTCGCTGTTTTTCGCGGTACTAAACATATTAGTGGTATTTCAAAATATCACTATAAGATAGACCTCAAGGTATAATAAAATAAAATATAAAAATAAAAGGGACCATTTCAGCTTTTCAAAAATAAATGTCTCGCTTCTTTATCTCATCTAAGTATGAAAATGTCAAAGTAAAATTCAATTGGTAAGGTGGATAAAACGTAGGCAGTATAACAATGAGATGTTGCTAAAGATAACCTTTATTTTTTTGCATCCGGCAACCTTGAGCATTCGTTTCCGATTGCACCACCAGATGGCGTGCGAGACGCGATGAGTCAAAATGGAGAAAGAGAAAGCTCGACAATCGATCATACACGCGACCGGCGCAGATGCGTACGCGCATTATGTAATCGGCTATCCCTTATTAGCTCGGCTTCACGTTAGCTAAATAAAAACTCTCTAACAACACGTATGAATAAACAGAGTTGTTGATGGTTCTTAACTATTTTAACCGCAGGCGAAAATATTTGGATACGTATGGTTCAAATATCCCGTTCGATTTCCAGGATAGTAAGAAGAATCTATTCTAATATAATAAAATAAAATATGAGACGGTGTGTGTCTGTTTGTCACTCAATCACGCAAAAACAACTGGTCCGTTTTACATGAAATTTTGCCTGGATGTAGCTTATTTACTTGATTAAGTTATACGCTACTTTTGATTTCGTTATTTTGCACCATTTACAGATGGTGACTATTTTCTTTTAACGTAGCGAAGTACGGGTGCTGCAGCTAGTATTAAAATATTTATAACTAGCCATCAGATGAACCGTGTCCGTTAATTATTTGTACACAAAAATAACAAGTTCTTGCTCGTTATTAAATAGATCTAAATTAAATCTTGCTGGACTAGTTTGTTATGGCCATCTGTGTGGTTAAGTGAAAGCGATTAATGTAAACAAAAAACGTGTGATTACTTTTAAACTTCAAGCACCCATTGAAAAGTCTGCGCAGAAAGTTCCACTTCAGTTATTACAAGATATTCGGATGTAATCGAAAGTAGGACAGCCTTTGTTTTAAGTAATCGCGATGACCGTGTTCATATTGAAATAGGATGTATAACTAAAGTGGAGGTCACAGCGCTTCCTCACGATGGGCTGTGGTAAAAACTCTCAAGGAAACCAATGCAACAATGAAAGCTGAATGTTGGTTACGCCAAATTGCATGTATTACGTGGGCTAATTTCAACAGTGTTATCACGAACCGTATTTCGCCGCTAGACCGCTCTTATCTAATTCGGAAATTGTAAAATCTGAATAAAACTGTTGACCACTAGCGAGCTCATGAGAACCAACTTCTCCTATCTAAAACTGTTTGCATCACTGTTCTAGTTTCAATGGTGAAACATCAACAATTTATGCAAATTTTATTTGTTGTCAGCAGTATTTTTGTTTTTAGTGGGTAGTATTGTTTCCTCATCATTATTAACTTATTATTGTTTTAGTACTTATTATGATCTTCGATTCGAATCAGAAAGTATTCGGCTTATAGGCCACCATACTTGAAACTTATCTTGGATTAAACTTT
>DWNE01009495.1:0-10878 GCA_018249875.1 Cecropterus toxeus | reverse complement strand
ACACAAACACCCAGACCCAGAACAGAAATCTAAATTCATCATTCAGATGCCTGTCTGGCCGGGGATCGAACCCGGGACCTACTCCATGTCAGACCTGTATGGTGACCACTCAGCCACACAGGTCATACAAGCTCTCTTTTAGTCAGGTTTTAAGACAGGCAGAGGATACCGTAGCCATATTCTAGAACAATCATTTAGATATAGTAGGCCTACTAGTTTGGGACTAAAGCTGACACCCTGTACATAAGGCCTCTGAATGTCTGAATAAAGATTTATATAACTTTGGCAAGTACATAGAAAAATTCTTAAAATTAAGTTATAATTAATATGAGTTGTATTTGTATTTCAGGTGAAGCTATATTATATTCAGGTGGAGGGCTTGGCCATTGGGTACAACCATGCTACTACCGACGCTTATCAGTGGCTTACTGTTCGTGACATTATGTAAATATTTTCTCATCATTAACAAATTAACAAAGGCATTGGATGAGATACTATCTAACGTTTAAGGATAGTGACAACAAAGGAAGTTTATATGTTCAAATTAAATTCATATTTGCTGAATTACTGCCTTGTTCGAAGCGGGAGTCGAAATTGTACGTGAAGTGCAATATTGACTTATTGCATTGCATCTCCTTTCAGAGAGAACCTCATATTTTACCGCAATGACTAAGTGCGAATTTATTGCCAGAAATTAAAATGGAAATTTACCAGGTGGTAGAACCAATGTAGTTTGACCGGGGAAGTACCACCGCCACACCTATTTCTTGCGTGAAGCAGTTCTTACGTGAGGTGGAACGGTGTGGTTGCCGGCTCACATTTATATTGGGCGACCATATCAGTCCTCGGAAAAACAACACATCTGTGGTCGACTTCATTTAGAACCCCTGTTCTATATGAGGTTGCTTACAAATGTCCATGGGCGGCAGTAACCACTTACCATCAGATGGGCTGCTTGCTTTTTTGAATCACAAGTTCAAAAAAATCACAAGTTTGTTTTACTTACACTTTTTTCGTTAGCCTACGGGGATGGTATTGTTTTCTACATTGAATTTATAAGAGAATCACAGGATCGTGATTCGATACGGTCTATATAATTTCATTTGTGATCCCGCATATCATGGAACATACTCGTACATATAAGACGTATTCTCATCCTGAAGAATCGCGGTAGTGAAACACCGCACGGACTATTCTTAGACATAGGAAATATTTTAAGAAAATTCCTTGAAGAAGAGTAAGTACAAATAATCTGAGTAGGGCTGCATTCGTTTGCCGCAGGCGTGCAACGGGCCGGGCGCGTCGTGGACGTGGGGCGCGCGCGCGGCGCTGCCCGCCGCCGCGCTCGGCCGCAGCGCGTCCGCGTCGCTGCGCGCGCCCGCCGCCGCCGCCGACCTCAACGTCGACGCCATCAAGGAGAAGCTGCTGGACCACCGGATCCCTGAGTCCTGCGTCTAGGGTGCCGGCAGCCCCGCGCTGACCGCTCCCAGTACACGAACTGGATATCGCTGTCGGTCCAATATTCGATCCCTTCGACCAGTTTGTAGCTCGGGCGGACCGCGATCAGTGCGATGGTGTGGATGAACTGGCGCCGCCCCGCAACTTCCTTCTAATTATCATTTAATCTGTTCTTTTTGTAAGATAATTGCGTAATGTGGATGGCTAATGTAAAATAAAATATATGATTGAACACACGTAACAATATATGAATTAACTTAATTTACTTGTAGCAGCGTTACTCATTATAACGAGATAGTTTCCTAATACAATAAACAATTCCAAGAGAATTGCTGAAGGCTTCAAGTCTCGATGTACTGGTTTAATCTGACAGTTTCAGGATGAAATGTATGATGGAGGCTTTATCCCGGCTTGTGGTCAGTGCGGGGCGGCGGCTGTCTCTGTATATTTCTCACGTTGTCGTATGTAAATGTATAATGTAGTGGCGCCTCTGCTGTGGCGGAGACATTTTCTTGTACAATTTCCAACGCGTGCTGAATATCCGATGACCTTCAATGCCCTACATACGATTGTGCAATACCTTATATAAATTTATATTATTCGATGTTCAAATTAGCCACCGCACCGAATAGAGGACAACCACGAAAACAATATTTTAAACCCCGATGTGGTTCTGAATTTTACATTTTACTCATAGAGTCGCAATAAGTTTAATTTTATCGCATCGTTAATCACAGTTTTATCAAATTATTTGTTGAATTTTGTATACAGGCCACTAGATTATTTATTTCTACCAACTAGCACCTAGTTTATTCGTTCTATTGCTTAATTGATTGCCAGGTATTACATTTTCAACTTATCTACGATAAATAGAATTATTGCACTCACGTCGCATACATCTGTTAGCGCCTCACGCCTTAAGTCGGATATTCCCCACGCCGTTTCTAATAAATCGGAGACTATATCTGTTCTTATTTTGTTTGAAAAAAATCTGTGATGTACATAGTAGGTTATAAGCGACTGAGTCTTTGCAACTTATTTACATGTCTAGGAAACGTTAGGGAATAATTAAACACATTCGTACGGCGATGTCCGCGCCGAGTCGCGCGTCCCGCGGGTGGAGCGCGCGGCCCCGCGGCGGACCCGCGGCGGCCCCGGCTCGGGACCGCCACTCCGATACGTGAACGGACTCATCGTTATCTGTATAAAGCGAGTAGATTGTATGTAAATAAAATTTGTACCTACTTCACTCTTAAAGTTTCAGGCGGGCTTAGGGAAGCTATCGGCAGAGTATACTAACGTGGAGACGCGCCTGCGGTCGCGTGTGGTGTGTATACTGTACAGAGTAATTGTGGCGAAGATCGTTCCGATTCTATCACTATATGAGATTACCATTAGAACAATTTAATGACATATCTGTGAATTTGGAATATTTTATGTTATATAGGGCGGTTGAAGTTGCAGAGTTGGCCTTCCGACATATTATTACTGTATTCCATTTTTTTATTCTCTTATTATTTAATACGAAATACAAACCAACACTTAATTATATTATCTTTTACTAATTTCACGTATAATTAAAACACACCACTATAATGTAAATACGAAAAACACGGCAAAGAAAAACTAGATATATTCTATTGGACAGATTGATTTCAAAGATACAGTGTCGACTCCGAATATATATTTATTATTAAATCTTAAATAAAATTATTCCCATATCAAGGTCATACGAACCTGCCGAAATACAATATATAACACTTCAATATATTTTTAAAATAAATAGTTCCATGTTTAATAATAGTTTATTCACTTTCTATACAAAACAATTTAGATTAAATAGTTTGATGTTGAAATCCGGTATGAAATATGTATGTTCATGGCCCAAGTCTCTTCTTACAATTTAAGAATGGAAGTTCCTTCTGTAATTATGAGCAATTAAGTGTTAGGAACATTGTGTAGAAGCGTCACGGGCCGCCGCCGCGGGTTGCGTCTCGCCCGCGCTTCAGTAAAACATGCCAACTTACGAGGTGTGTACTTATACCACTTAGATACGTTTGTTGCCGCGCGAGCATTGAACTTCGTATCTATTGTGAATTTTTCAATGCCTTTATATTTATTAGTTTTTGCAAAAATAGTTATTATTTTTTCCTTTAAATAATGTCGTGTTTTTCGTAACGAGTCAGAAAAGTGTATATGCTATAAGATGTTTAATTAATTTAATAAATAATTATTGAAGAGTCCATTAAATAAAATATGTGTCGTTTTTAATTTATCTCATTTATAATATTTACATTTACATACTGAATTACGAAAGTTATGTACAAACACTTATTATTTGAATTTCGAAATGTTAGTTTTTACCTAATTTATCCCTAGTATGTTATTTATACTGTATAAACAAACAAATTGAATGAAAACTGAATTAGTTTTTGCGAGGCAAAGTGTATTCCTTTATTTTTGTTGCTCGCAACAAGACAAGATCTCGAGGGACTTCATACGAGTTACGTGTTAAAGAAATAACGTACGTATCAATGTATGTATTTATCATTACCAATCGGGCTCTGCAAAATACCGATACAATTCATAATTATGTAAATAGTAAAGTGTGTTCTATATGTCATTGAAAGTACACTGAAACTCACGTGAGCATAATACAGTGATAAGTTGACGTTAGCCAACGTGTCATATCATATAGCCAACATGCCATATCGCAGTGTCATATCAGGACGAGCATTGTTCGGAGCGACTGATCCCGACGTAGCTAGCTATCGTTAGGTAATCTAATTTGTAACGTAAGGTTTGTTAATATAACGTTTAAACAACTCGAAGAGTTCGCCCTACTGTTGACTTATTTATTTTGGACGAGATTAAAGGTTGTCTTGGAAGTACATTATGTGTTTTATTGTGAAACTCGCATGGAATCACAATTCCTTGTCGCTACCAACAAAAACATTCAACAACAAAGTTTTTTATTTATGAGAATTAAATTATACTATTAAAGTTGTTTACTAAATAAGTAACATAATGATTAACGTATACCTCGAATGCTCGCTAAAATCTGGACTACTTTATTTTTAAAACTCTATCTTTCAATAGTAAAAAGCAAGTAAAAAGCTTAAAAAAAACAGAACTTTAGAAATTATTATTGATTTTAACATTACGAAGTGGAAATAGGCACTCAAGAGTATACGTACGACGCCAAAAACTCAACATACACTAAATTTTGTATTATTTTGTACAGATAGTGTGAGGATTTGAGTGAACACTTCTCTGCATTCTCAGCAGTGACAAATCCTCTCGCGGCGCGGTCGCGGCGGCGACTTCGGATGAAGTCACGAGCCCATTGTGCTGTGAGTTATAGCGGCGTGTGCTCTGCGCCGCTTCCGGCGTATTGTTACTGCACACGCTGCGACGATGGATCACTGTACTCCTCCATGCGTTCTTCCGCTTGCCAAACAAAGAAAACGGGACACAATTGCGCCGAGCTACGAATTAACTTACATTAAGCCAACTGGCGTTCCGCATTGGAGTAGCGTCGTCACGCAGACCTCTGTCACACACATGGGCATGGAAATAATTGAACCAAATCAATTTATTTTCCAGCCATGTATAGATGCAGATATCGCTACGGAAACAGATTTGTAGTCTAAAATTTCTTTCTGACACATCTGACAGGGCAAAAAGGAGCCTGTCGCTTCGTCGCTCCCAATTTGTGTTATCGGCGTGTGCATCCTTTGACGACTCGAAAGCACAAGTCCCAGCATTCCCATCTACCTTGTATTTTATTTCTAGATGAACGTGATATACAGTTTGTTACTACTATTTAAACTAAATAACTAGGTATATCATTTTTACAATTCTTGCTTTTGTTTATGCACTTTGACTGAGTAGAAATCTCAATAAAATTACGAAAAAAGTTAAAAGTTATCAATTTGAAGATATGGAGTTGCTTAACCTAAAAAACAAAAAAAAAACACTCGGCCGACAGTTGTGTAGATGTGAAATAAGTGGATTGCCTGGACTAAATAATCGATCTTCGACTATTCACAGACGCAATTAACAGGTAAAACTTAAAAACTAGTACATAAATCGAAAGAGACTGGATTGATTGTATGTGCATTAACGACTATAATTATCGATGTAATGATCGTATGCGCTAGGTCTAAAAAAACTGGGGCGGCACACCGTATGAAATATGAAAGTTTGTTCATCTTTTTATCCTAACTACTTAAACGTTAGAATTATTCAGTTTTCCTTTTAACATTAACTTTTAATATGTATTTTAATTGTAGTTTATAACGATATCTGGTATCGTTTCAGTAAAATCGTATATATGTAGACGTCTGGCAATCCCCGCGTTCATTTTTGCTGAGTGCCATTGACGTTTAATTAGCACTCAAACGTCTGAGCGATGCGGTGGGAGCGCAAATATTATGATCTGACTCCATTGTAGTGTCCGGCCCGCTCGCGAGCAATCATAAAACGGCTTGGTTTCCCCAGAAACCATTATTATAATAAAATACCCACTATCTGTCCCGCTTCCTGTCACAAATAATTACTACCTGATGGTTAAACTGATTTAATTTAAAGTAAATGTAACACCATATCTACGTTTCTAATCCACCTCAAGTCAAATGGCCAATATGTCTAAAATACTTGGACATATAATCGAGTGTATAGATATGAATTCACCATGCCGTCGCTTGCGGCGACTAACGAATGACGCTTGTAGAGCATGTTTCATAGTTGTGATCGTTGCCACACCCTACAAGTAAGCACAATCAGGACGATATAGTTGCGGTGGAATTAACGGCGATGCCACCGTAGCTCAACTGCATCAAAAGGTTAAGTTAGAGTAATGTTTTTTAAGTGTTTCCATTTCTGTGGCACGCGTTACAGCCCAAATGGGTGGATGGAATGTGACATATCACAGATTATTTGCATCG
This sequence comes from Cecropterus toxeus, assembly GCA_018249875.1. NCBI lineage: Eukaryota > Metazoa > Arthropoda > Insecta > Lepidoptera > Hesperiidae > Cecropterus > Cecropterus toxeus. The sequence continues at coordinate 4,471 of DWNE01009495.1, read as the reverse complement.
TCACAGATTGCAGTGACATGGGCAATATAATTTTTGAAAATCCTTACCATCCTTTAATAAATACTTTATTTTTTCAGTTACTTATTATTTCAGTTTTAGCAATCGTTTTTTTTTCATAATAATTTAGTAAATAGAAAAAGTTTTACATGAGTAGAAAGCAGTAGTACGTTGCGATGCTTTCTAAACTTAATACTCTACAAATTTTGAATCGAGACTTTGTTATATGTATATGGATTTGTAAATGTTCATGAATGAGCTTCCTGTATGTAGTTTTTTTTATAAAAACTATTGTTATTGAATTATTGGAATTAACACTGGCTCAACTTTACACAAACTGCCAAGTGATACATTGTCATTATAAAATATTCAAATGCATATGTTTACAGGCGAAACTCATAACAAATGTTAACGTTGATTAATAAATAGTGGGTAAACATTGTTCCGTAGTAGTTAATTATGCAAACAGTACGGAGTGGGCGCGCGGGGCGCAGGGATGACAGATAATCGTGTTAACATCGCACCCGCGATTGTTCGCCGATCAGCCCTGCGCCTGACACGCGCCCCGTTTATAAACAGCTGCCAACCCTGCTAGTTTAAGCTAATTTTCGAGACCCATCGAACGCCTCGATACCGAACCGATATCATCTATGTTGTCTAACAGATTTTAGTAGATTTCAGTGCAGCAGAACTGGATGAAAACAGAAATACACTTAGGTTAATAGGTATATGAAAGAGATCAGGGATGTCAACATGCCACCTCTCGCCGATCCTGTTTACTACCACTGTTATGCAAATTACCACCTGCGTAGTATGAATTAGTATAATTATGCTATAACTTGTACAGCTTACTTAACATTAAATCGCTTCGAGTGAGACTCCTTAGATCTAAATAGATGTAGATATACTGATTTCTCAGTCCGATACATTCGTTCCGACCAGTTTTAAAGACCCATTAACTTTCAAACCGCCTCAAAACAAACAAGAGCCGATTAAAGCCAATTCTTTCTCCGAAGCCGGCCTTATTCACCCTTATTGCTGGTCGTACTGTTTAATGATTCGCACCCCGAGTGCCCGCGCGCCGCCCGCCCATTATGATTCATTTGCGCGCCCGCCCTAACGACTATCCTCGTGTCACTAAATATTATTACTCACTTATCCTTGAAAACCCCACAGAGGACAAGCGACCTTGTGATACACGTAGCAGGGGTCGTATCGGTCGCAAACGAGTTTTGGCGATGTTGGGCCGCGTCCGGGGAAATAAACTTTTTCAGGCTTAGCGCAGGCGGCGGCTAATTCCGTAATGATGATGCGGTGTTTAAATGTTCCGCTGTCAACGATCGCCGCCGCCGCGGCCGCCGCGCTGCTTGTTAATGTGATCTTATTGTCCTATTTAGATCCCGAACATGCAATTATATCTGCTTTTTTTATACATGAGTATTTAAAAACTGTTATTATTATATAATGTCACTCGCACACGTGTTTTATTTTATGCGAGCACAGCAGGTAGCAATTTGGCTGTAGATCAGTATACCTAGCACATTGATACGTGATAAAATAATTGTGCTTTGCTTAAGCAAGATAACAATCTTACAGCTTGTAATAGGGTGCTGATATATAGAGAGAAAAGAAAATGTCTGTTCATACAGCGCAGCTTCAACGGTCAAACCCTATTAAGGGTGAGACGAAAACAGCAACGAAGCGGCGGACGGACCGGATCGGGGCCAACGCTTGACAGTCGCGAATGCGATGTTAACACGATTATTCGTGTCGCCACCACCCGCCGGTCCGAAGCCCAACTGTTTGCATAATTAACTACAACGGGACACTGTTTACAAACTATTTAGTTAAAGTTAAGAATACAACTGAGTGTGTAAGGATAGGATTTATTTATACATTTACTATTAAGATTTAAAGGTATATTTAAAACCAAATCGTCTATGAAAGACAACAAGCAAAATAATATAAACAAAACCCATATTTTTTTCCTTATCATTCTGTTGATACAAATACACAGGACCTACTTTACTATTATTAAAAATGTTATGTCACATTCGTTTTTATATCACTTGATAGTTTTTAAAAACACAGTTCACTCCTATATTTTACGATAGGATAAGGTTTTTTTAATCCCTACGATCCTTACGGTACGATTGCGATATTTGAATGTAGTGTTACTTCACCTGTACGCTTTTCGGCAAAAAAAAGAACAAAAGATCAATTTTAAAATAAAACAATTTATGCTTTCATAGATTATATTGATTTATTATGGTCTCCTCGTTAGTCTTTTCTACTAAATGGAAGTAATATGAATAACGACTACACTACAGACGCTAACATAATTTTAGAATAAGAAGAGTATTCAAGCGTAATTTTCTTTTTGATTTTTTTCAATAGATTTTTTTAACATATTCCTTACATTTGGATTAAATTATTAAAGAATAAAATAGTTTTCATTATACAGTTTTAATTAGGATATTTAATAATTATTTTTTTACTTTTAAAACTCAATTAAACGCAAAGGTCATTCCCCGCGTAGCTATAATTAGTTACGAAATTTGTATATTTCATAACTACATGCTAGATTTCTAAGTAAATAGCGTTTTATTGGTATTAAACACAATATTTACATTATAACTACGCGTCATTTGACCTTAATTCAAGTAAAGAAAAGTAATAATTACACATTATTTAAACATAATCATAAAATAAAGCAAATTTCCAAATATACATATTTTTTACGCCTTTCCATTTATTATATTGTAGTTGATGTATCAGTATAAACATAGTATTTGATATTATATCCTAGTCAAATATTTTCTAAAAAATAGGTTTTCTATCTTCATTTATTGTTAAGAGAACAATTAATACATCTTTTCAGTCAAATTTTATTTATAAAGAAAATCAAGAAGAGTGAAAAACTTAAAGCATATTAAAGCGCTATAAATACGTGTCTCTTGAAAAGCTGAAACAATGACGTCAAGAGCAAAGTTGAAGAAATCGGCCGCAGTAGAGAATGCAGTAGCCCAGGGGACTAGTACACTTCGACGCTCTCCTGATGGATGACAGTGTCCTGGCGGAACATCTCGATGTCCACCTGGCTGTCCGCCTGGATCAGCTTGGCGCGCCCTTCCTGCACAACAAACCAAACGCCAACATTAGTAAGGATAAAATATTATAACTACTAAACTAGTAAACTGCATGCAAACATTTAAAAATAAACAAGAATGCAGAACTTATACCCCGAGAAATTTAGGAAACATGGAACGACATATTAAGTAAAACTAATTAATCGCATCGTATTGCTTACTTTAGGATGCATGAGAATGAAGGGCAGTTCAGCGCTGAGCTCGCCGCCGAGCGCGCCCAGGAACAGCTTCACCTTGATGCTGTAGCTCACCACGATGCCGAATGCGTCACGCTGCTCTGCGTCCAGCAACCTAGAAAAATATTATTAATATGACTGTCATGAGAATATTAGCTACATACACTAGTATTTATTTAAACATTTTTTTGAAACCATTATCGATGTAACACCACCACCAACATTTAGTCTGATGCATGTTAATTTTTTTTAGGCAATGATCTATTGCCACAGAGAACCACATTTAAAGGAACTACCCTTTTAGCGTCAGTGCCTATTACCTTTAAAACGACTACTGACTAAGTGACTTTATTTATTTATTTACTTATTTATTTATTGTTAATTAGAACGGGTTACCAGTTCTACTAACTAACATAATGTGGTTACACTCTTACATACACAGCCGCTACTGCCTAGATAATATGTCTTACGATAGAGTAATAGTTTAATGGGAGATTTTGAGTCACGAGCATGCCCTGTTTATACAGGCATATGAGAAAACTCTTAACCGTCTTCAATTCTGCTATAAAGTTGTAAAGTAAGTTTAGTTGGACCATAACCGAGCCACTTACAGAGTGGTGGAGGCGAGCGAAGAATCTGAGCTCTTGAGCTGTCCGTCGAGCGCGATACCGCGGCGGTCGCGCAGCGAGTCCAGAGTCGGCCGCAGCTGCATCACCTTCTGCATTGTGCCGCCGGGCTGGATGGGGCACCCGTCCCTGCAAACATATCATTAACAACACGAACATTCGGAAAGAAACGCGAATAAAGAGTAATTGAAAGCGATTTAAGATAAATAAATCTTTTATTGTTATCAAATTGTAATAGATACTTCTGAAGATTAAACCGGAATCGAAGTCATTTCCATATCTACTATACTTAGACTTCTGCAGACATACCTAATTATACTTAATTAAGTGCAAATAATCCTTCCTGCGCCCGCAGGCACTTGACTAAGGATCACAGCACAGACTTTCAATATTAACAGAAACACATTTTATCGAAGTAAATTATCCCCTCCCCCCCCCACACACTAACATATACCTTAAAACCATTTAAACCGACTTCCAAAAGGAGGAGGTACTCAATTCGTCTGTATTTTTTAACTCGCTT
>DWNE01009494.1:0-10878 GCA_018249875.1 Cecropterus toxeus | reverse complement strand
TATTCGTGTTTGTGTGTCCATGGCACCCACGACACAGGAGAAAATCCTAGTGTGGGGCTATAAGTGTAGAAGGCGTGAGTGTAGAAGGCGTAAACATAAATACCTTAATCCTTTAATTATAAGAAGTAATAACAAAAGTGTTCGTGTTAATGAAAGTTAATTTTATGCCATTGATGTGGCATGCAGTGTTGTTAATTAATCACCTAATAAAACGGATAATACCGAGTACAATAGTAGTTCCACCTACAAATTCATTACAACATCTGAAATGTAAATTAGAAATCCTCATGTACGAGTATGTACGTTAAAATTATACGTACGTAGTACGTGAAATTACTCATCTGACTATCCACACATAGACAAGCGCGGTGACTATAGCAAAACCTTTCTCAGGAAAACCTGCGTCTTAAATACAGAGTATTTGTAACTGTATGAAGGAAACACAGCACGCAGCTGCAAAAAAGACAGAAATAAAACTGTAATTAGAAATATTAAAAAAAAATAACAATTGACTCGCTAATTGCGTCGGAGGACCGCTGTTTTTAGTAATACTACAATACTACTACCATTACTACTAGTATTAACTTAAAACTCCACAGATACGATGAAGGTTATATCAAAATAGTATGAGTTATTTGACTCATTTGATAACGTACCTATTATTATTTTGATATTTATTCCATTCAAAATTTAGTTTTATGACATGACAATGCCACCTTATCCATTATACGAAACAAAAGATATTTATAATAACGTACTAAAGTACTAGAATATTCATAACTGAACAATGCAGTTTTCTTCCATGTTACGTAAACTTGGAATGAAAGAATCGCGCTTCGCCGACGAAGAATGTATAAAAATATTTTAGAGCAAAATGACATAAAGTTTATATGCGCTTTGTAGCATATTATGGACTTTTGATGAGTAATAAAAGAATATTATCTTGTTTAGTTTTTGTGACGAACTAATTATTCCTTCTTCACTCCGCTAGATGGCGCGATAAGTTTAAACTCTTAATTACGTTTTAATGTCTAGGTTGTGATTCAGCAAATGTACATTAGAAATTATTATAATTTAACCGCATCGCTCAATCTGCTACATATTTGGTACTATTTTCTGATTTTGTTCCTTCTAACTAAACCAAATATTTTCACGGTTGACACTATCGCCCGTGGACACCTGTAACCATCTTCTGATGGAACAGGACTCTAATCTGAAGTCAATCACAGATACTTTCCTATTTCTCAGGGCTAATGAGTCGTTGGTCAAAAGGGACCACTAATAAGTATATACAGAAACTATTGTTCGCTGCAAAATTATGTACAGTTTGCAGGAAAACAACTTTTTACAACAACAATTTAAAACAGAATATTCTTGAATACAAAAAAATATATGATTAATTAAATATAAACATATGTTTATTTATAGTATTTATTTTATTTACAGTATATATCAGTATTTGTTTTTAAAATATGGTCGCCTGTTAAGCAAATGAACCGGCAACTCGCGACTAGCTTTGCTTCTAAATATTTTTTACAATTAACGTGCATCTTAATCTATTTTATGCTAAGTTCAAAGTTGATGGCCGTAGTGAATAAATTTATTAAATTTTTCACATTTTTATTTACAGGGTAAACATGTAAACTTTTTCTGACTGATTTCCATAATTTTACCAAACATTTTGATTTGTACAACGAACAAATCAATGTTGATATTTAAACTTATAATTAGGTATTAGTAATGTCATTTTATATTATTTATTCTTTCAAAAACACCATACTTTCCAGGATGTTCAATCATGTTGTTCAAATTTGAGGACGTGACAATCAAACATCTGCACTTCTCGCCCTCATTTATTACATGTAAAGAATGTATGTATACATTCTTTATTTACTAAACCTACTTTGACGATCAGTTCTTATATACAAAAATATTCATTCTTGCATATTTATTCTGCTATTCGAAAGGTATGACTTCTAGATTTTTCATCAAATCATACGCACAAGCATTACTAAGCAATGAACTTTTTACAAGAAAATATAAACTCAAAAACTTATAAACCGAAAAATTAAACATGGGTTATATTTGTTTTACTCATTTTAGTGGTTTTGTTCGACGGCGATTTTTCATAAACTCTAAAATTTCGGGCACGTAAGTTCAAGGCGACCACGAGCTTCGATCATGCGACAGTTGGCCTTGAATATAACGTCTTTCGTGTAACTAGAAAGGACTGTAAGGCCAGGGTTGCTGGTTACGATAAGGGTTACCCGCCCTTCCTACGTTTTGTGTGTATATTGATTATGTTACAGTTGTGTATTAATATTATATATTCGACACGCCAAGATACTAGGGAATGCAAATCTCGCGATATTGGGGCTCAAGCGAGAACTCGCGAGTTTATGAATATCAATACTGCGAGATCTCGCCAATTACGAGATCTCGCGTGATTGACAGTTTTAAGTGTGTTTATTCTGGCATATAGTCATAATATATGAATAAGTTAGGAAAATTATAATAAGAATTATGAGTATTATGTAATAATCCTTTTTACGATTTTTTTCAATAAACTTTTATTTGACATTGTATGATTTAAATATCTATAGTTTTTTAAATAAACTTTTAGTCATAAACTTTGACGTATCTCATCAAATTAGAAAGGAAATAAATAACCAGTCTTCTCTTCTAATGTTAAACAATAGTCTTTTAATAATAAAGCGGTTTTTTTTTATAATAAAACAACAAGAAGTCAATAATTAATCCATCAAAAAACTCATTACTATACTACTACTTACTATTAAACTAAAATATTATGATCAATTAAAGAAAACGTACGTATACTTCTCAGAGATATATTAGAAATTAGAGATTAAATAACAAAATATACTAAGCAAGGGCTTGTCAAGTTCAGGGCTCAATCAGACATTGACAAATACTATTCCTAGTAAAAAAACGCACGCCGCACGTCGCACGCCGCCGGTTCTATTGTCGACCAATCGCACGCTTTGCAAGCGAATCTGAGCGAGAGTTCGTCCTGCGACCGCTACCTCTAGCGGCCTGAGGTAGCGGCCCCCCGCGCACCGTGTCAACATGACAATCTCGTTAAACTCGCGGGATCTCGCCCATATTTCGGCCGAGATCAATATCGCTAAAAAAGCCCGAGATCTCGAGAAAACGAGATCTCGCGAGATTGCATTCCCTACAAGATACCCTCGAAGAGTTTCTAGGCTTGACGAATCTTATTGATGTTATGAATGTGAAAATTTGTACGGTTGTATGTGTGTTTTTTCTATCACTCTTTCACGCTTAAACTACTTGTCAGATTTCGCTGAAATTTGGCACATTGATAGATTATCCGGATTAACTCTTGGTACTACTTTTTACTGTGGTAATCAGGCCAAAGGCCTAGCGACCAAAGCAGAAGGATCCGCAGGAATAAGCTAGTATGAAATATAACCTCGAAGGGTTTCTAGGTATGAGGAGAGACCACCCAACTGGGCATCTTTTTATGGATTGAAGTAGCAAACCAACATGCAGTTTATCTGATGGTGGCCACTGCCGCCCGTAGACATTTGTTATCAACTTCATATAGAAGGGTTCTATCTGAAATCAATCACAGGTGCGTTATTACTTCCGAGGAATAAGATGGTAGCCTTATATAACAGTGAGATGGAAACCACACCCTTTCACCAAAACGCAAGAGCTGCTGCTTCACGCTAGAAATAGGAGTGGCGGTGATACTGCCCCGGTCGAACAGTGTTCGTTTAACCACCTCGCAAAATACTTCTGTATCGTTTCTATATAATGGCTGTAAATGCAAGGAAGTCTTATATAAAAACGACATCTATTGTATTTGTTTCATATTAGCCCTTTATCAAAGAAATATACTTTTACCGGTAATTGAAATTTACTTTTATAAATACTTTCGTTACTCTAAGCCTAAACATGAACTTTATAGGAAAACGTTAGATTGAAAGAAAACAGAAATTGAATCATTTTGCAAATAATATTTCACGCATAAATAGGTCCTAATACTGAAAAAGGTCCTCGTAAAACTATTGATGAAACTTTCATTCGCAGGAAGAGTGCAAACTCTACTTGGAAAGGGTTGAAGGATTACTACGTGTACTGCGAGTCTGTAGGATCGTTACTCGAACCTTATATCTGAGTTAGGGTTTAAAATATCGTGCGTTGACAAATCGCGCTATGAGAATAAGATGAACCTAATGCAAAATTAGCATTTTGCGAAATTGCAAAATTGTGCATCCATTTCGCATTGAAGGGACGGAACATTGATATTTGTTCTTTCCTAGCACGAAATAGACTTCTTGTAATTCGCTTCACGATAGTCTTGGGCGTAGACTGTACGCCATTAGGAGCAGTTTAAGCCGTTAACTCAAATAGCGGAATATTTCAGTTCGATCTCTTTCATTTTCACTGTGCGAAGTGTTGAACCTCGAAATAATCTGAAATGGAAACATTACTCGATCACTAAATGATACACTCATCAGCTGATCAAAGCGAACCTTGGATCAATTTTAATTCTAATTTATTCTGGAATTATCCATCACCCATTTGATTTATAACATGTACAGACACGAGCATAAATACATATATGAAATGGGCACGTCAGCATAAATATCTGTCCTGAGAAAAAGTTCAATAATATATGATCTGTAAGAATGCAGCAAACATATCTGACATTAGCAGGCAGCATAATCAAATGAATCAAAAAAAGTAATAAAAATGTACATCAAATAATTTTGGTTACCTGTCAAAGTAAAATATGTGACGATATTAATTGCAGAATAATCACCATTTCCGGTTAATGTCAGATGTTTTTGCAGACAGATATTATTGAACTCGTTCTAGGGGAAAGATTGCCATGCCCATAGCACGGCAACAAAGATATCTTATACTTATGCTCGTGACTGTACATACGTACTGTACCAGGCGTAATTCAAATGAGTGTCTAAATAATTCCTTGACTTGATTGATTAAAGAAAATCATGTAGCTGTCATGGTCGTCAGGCACAAACATGTAATCTTATGTTTCACATCTACCGTTTCGCAAGCCATTTCCTTCCCGAGCCAGCCAAGCGATCATGCACTTCGAGTGTTTACGCTTCAATGATTTGCGAGACCTCACCTCGTGCCATATGTTTACTATTTCTTACTCCACCATTTTCTTACGTTAGAAGTATCAAACAAGCATTCAGTCCACCTGATGGTTAATCGTCACCTCCGCCCATGGCCATAGCTACTTCATATTAAACAGGAATTATATCTAAAGTAAACAGATCCGTTGGTAATCCCGCGGACTCAGATGGTTTTACCAATTGAAAGTTAGCTAATTTACTTCCTCGTTACTGAAGGGTTACTGAAGGGTTGAAAGATGGTAGAACCCTCAATCGTTCGAATCTGGAGACATCCAGAGTCATCTACTCGTACATCCGCATCACCCTATTTCTACCTTTTAACATCAGTGTTCATCACCGCTGTCTTCCCGTTTGTAGGGTGTGTTTAGAGACATTATCAACGGTATTATCAACACATTATCAACGGTAACGAGAATGGCTATATTATCGTCATACAGTCGCAACAACTCAACAAGTAAAGATGTTAATCGATAATCATTTATCCCGAGTTTCCACGGCAACATCAATGAAACCCAATTGTCGGTGGTCATAGCAACGGTCGGCACCTTGGATACAGGAGATGGGGGTGTAAGGGAGGTGCGTGGGAGGTATGAACGATGCCTACTGCGCATGCTCTCGGGGCTAGGATACCTCGCTCGCCTGGATCCAGGTGTGCTCATTAGCTATCAGCTTCCCTTACAGTCAAGACGTGTCAATTATATTTTATCATGGTGTCTTTGTTCTCTAACAAGTTCTTGTGTCCCCTGCCTGAAAGAAAACTGCAAGCTGTTTTATCAGGTAAGATGAAGAATGCCGGCAGTATTTCAGGTAAATATATTAGTTATATATCTCCATATATAATTTATTTTGATTATAATTACCCTAACGGATTTGCGTTGTTGCGATTTAATGCATACGTAAATGAGCAGGTGAAAAAGCTTTGTCTCCCTAGAAAAGTGGGCTTAAAGGAAGAAGTGACGTCGGGTGGGTGGTTGGGCGGTGGGATGCGTGGGTAGTAGTCTTGTTACGAAAATAAAATTGAGGCACACACCCTCAATTTTATTTCCGTATGAGCAAGATGTGAGGATGGAGAAGGAGGGATAAACGTGACTAACCTCCCTAGGACAGGGGAATGGGATCGGATGGGGGAAGTAGTGGGTGGTGTGTATAGCCCTTTATTTATTAATAATTTTCCTAACTTGATAAATTTATCGAGATCGTTATAAGGTGTAAATAAATATAAAGGTGCGGAATACCAATGTTGGTATAAAAAGGGGGTTAATTTTATTTTTAGTTTAGTTAAATAGATATGATCATATCTATTTAACTATCTATCGATGAGGATATTTAAAGTGTCAATAAGATAATAGATAATAAAAAAAATTGGCAAGTCTGGGAGGCAAAAGAGGATGATGTGTTAATAAGTGACGAGGACGAGGGATATCGATTAGTGACAGGTAAATTAGTACTCTTCCTCCAGGGGAAGGGTGTGAGTAAGTGAATGTGGGGGAGATGGCGGACGGGTAGACGTGATGTAGTGGGCGGACTAGCAAATGTTAATAGCAATATTTAATTTGATATTTATTGATTGTGGACGGGGATAGCGTTTTGATTAATTACTTTAATTACTTAATTCCTGATTATATATAGATAAATAATGTCCAAATAGAGATAATTATTAATAAAATTAATTACCAACATACAATACAACGTGCTATATTAATAAGATCGATATCGCCACCGTCTGTTTTATTATGTCTTCACGAATGCACTTTGGAGAAAACAGGACAGGCTGATAGTTTATAGTGGGGAAGGGAGATGCAATAGCGCAATGCGTATTCAAACATCTGCCTGAACCATTTTGGTTCAACTTTACCCTATTACTCTCTTTCTCCTAATCACGGATCTATTCAAATTGGATAGGTCTTCTAACAAAGGTTATCAAACTGATCTCGTCTACCTCCCACATTTTGATTGATCAATTTTCTAGAGCCCCTAAAGTACTCCCATTATCGCTTAATTTTCTAAAAGATCAGATAGGAATGATTACCTATCGTATAACAGAATTAGTCAACGCGTGCCCACTAAAAAGCCTTGTCACCCATTTGAAGAAACACTGTCTACAAGTTGTCATAGGTAGCGTTCATTTGCCTTTTTCTTAAACATAAACGTTATAAATTAGTCACAAATTTGTCGATTTCCTTACAATGGTTACTACATCCCCTTAAAATTCTTGTAAATATAAATAATAATAATAACTTCGTCCATAATTTGACTGTAAAAATGTTTTAGTGGCTTCAATTATCGTAATGTACGAGTATATTTTAGTGACAAAACGATAATACGACTTGGTTCAGTCACACTTAATATTGTTTTAAAAGCAGTCGATCGATAAGAGTATTTCACATCTCCATCCCAACAAGAAAGAAACCATATTGTCTGTGGTCATAGCAACCGTTGGTAGTTCGGCTGTCTTCCTTCCCCCATTTTGCACCCTGTGGGAGACTCCCCACAGGGTGCGAGGGGTGACAAGCGGTTACTGCGTAATTGCGTTCTGCGCATGTCCGAATCGCTAGGATACCTGGCTCCTCTGGACCGGGGAGCGGCCATTTGCTGTTAGAATCTTCATCTTGTGATACGTATTAATAATGTTTGATGTAGTCATGGTGTCTTTGTTTTGCACTCAGAGGAATATGGATGCAATATTTTCAGGTAAGTATTTTATTTATTTATGTTTAGCGTCGTGTGCGAGATCTATGTTAAGACTGCAATTTTCTATGTTTAGGGTAGCAAAAACGAAAGCATAAAATACTTTTTTTCCGTTGTACATGTATTATGATTGTTTTTCGGACGGATTTTCGGATATGCCTTAAACAAAAATCAAACATTTTTATTACATGGTTTTTATATTTAACGATATATGTAATCTGTATATTTTATATTATATGTAATAAAGGAAAAGCTACTGCATATTTCATGTCATATATTTATAGGCTCATAAACTATAATTGTGAAACAATATCATTATATTGTTTCACAATTATAATTCTTGGCGATGGTTATAATTATATATAAAAATATATTTTGCCTCCTTGGCTGAACTTATGTTTAAGAATAGTATGAGTACCCTGAATTTCAATTCGAGGGAATTTTAAATTACTGTATGTGGTCGCTGGCGTTGTTACCCAAAGTTTTTTTAACATAATTACAGCGCAGTTGCAGTGTATGTGGGTTACTACAAATTTATTGATTGACTAGGGGGGTATGCATCGCCCAGGTAAGGGAAATGATAGGTGATAGAGGCAATGGAGTGGGTTGCAAACGACGGTTATTGCGCATGACTAATAGGAGGGATATCTGGCTGGCTTGAATGTGGGAGCTGCTATTACGAGTCAGGTTCTCATTCGTATAGGACGTGTGATTGAATTGTGATCTCTATTTTTATTAGTGACGTTACTTCTTCGTATCGAAAGGAGGATGGAAGAACTATCAGGTAAGACTTTCTTTATCTGCCTTTGCAGTGGTTGTATTATTAAGCAAATCAATTAATGATTTTATCTGGAATATGGAGATGAGTAGGTGTAAAAATCGACCTGTTGTTTGTGTGAGAGGTACTCACCACCCCACTCGCCCACTTAGGAGGTGGAACGGTGGGATAAATGGGTGGAATAAACTGATCCTCTAGGAGGGAAATCTATAAGGGGAAGGGAAGTGGGAGGACACTTGGGTGACTGTCTATTTTATTTTGTATAAATTATTTTTATTGCGTGGCAATAATGAATGTGACATCGGTAGACATCTGTAAAATAAAAACAGTACTATAACGGAGCGTCTAGAGTAATAAACCATTAAATTGATAAATTATCAAAAAAAAATCATAAAAGTTCATTATGACAAGTAATTACAAAGTCATTAAAGATATTATAGAAGGTTATGATAAATTATCCCAGCAACCTTCAGAACAGACTGCTTATTGTCGGTGTGCATGAGGACGCTTCTTATACCGACTTGATAACATGATGGCCACTAATTGGGAAAGGTTGAACGTTAGATACTGCAACAGACACATTACTTTACTATTATATTAAGATAGTCGCAAATCCAAGTTTTGAATATGAATGTTGGTGTCTATAGGGGGATAGGGAAGGTGGAAAATACCCAGTATTGCTTCCCCAAAGGAAAGAGGAACGGGAATGTCCGTGGGAGAGGTGAGAAGATAGGGATGGTGTGGAGTGGGGGTGGGTGGGGTGATATTGGATGATGGGAAAAGGGTGGGGTGTGGGGGTGTGTGGGGTGATATTGGATGGTGAGGAGAAGAGAAGTGGGTAGGGGGGCGTCGATTTTTTATGTAGAATGGGTAGGGTTTCTAAGGGTTTTTTTATTTGGTAGTTGTTTTTGATCAAGACTTGTTAATAAGTGTGGACAGAATGAACAGTGTAATATTAAAAATTTCACCCTCAATAAAGATTTACACGGCGGGAATATTGTAGAGCCTTTAGTTTTATTAATTTTTCATTGGGCTTCATTATAAACATGGCTTCAAGTTCAGTGATCTATTTTTAAGGGTATGAGGCAAATATACTATATTTGCCTCATGCCCTTCAAAACGTATATTTAATATATTAATATTGAGCGTTTTAAATCTCAAAGATCATACATATAATGTTCATATGTTTACTCTTGCATAATACCAAAAAGAAATGGGGTTGAAAACATAGCAATCATGTATTTAAGTTGCCGTTTAATTGGCGATCGATAAGGGTGTCTGAATACTCTGGGGAGGGGGAGGGAGCCCGGAAGCGCATGTGCAATGGCTACGATACCTAGTTTGCCTGGATCTGGGCGCGGCCATTAGCTGCCTGCATCTCTCATATGTAGGATGTGTAAACGGTGTTCTTTTGTTTTATTGTAGCTTTGTGCTTGTTTGGTTAATCCATCATGGCAATATTCATCATTGGTAAGTCAATCTTATTATCATGATTATTATTTAACTCGTGGAATTTCAATAATTTTGTCTAAAAAACTGGTAAAATATTGTGGGAGGATGAGAGGGTGACAGGCCTTCATAGACGTAAGAAGTGAGGGCATTTGTTAGGAAAACGCAGTGACCATTTACAACCCACATCACAAGAGTGGTCCTTTTTGAAGGAATGTTCACTACATAGACCATAGCCTCATAGTATATCTTATGGAATTGCAAGGCACTAATTACACATTAGGTCTTTAAACTTACTACCATGTTGGGAGTTTAGAACGGGGGATTTGAGGAGGTGGGGGAGTAGGTGGTTGTTAAATTCGTTTAGAGTACGGGTAGACCCTTACATTTATTGACTGTGCATTGGTCTCGATATTACGCATGTACAATGGCTCTGAGTAGATCCAGGTGCGGCTAATATACATGTAACAAGGTTATAAAAAATAAATAAAATAGGATTGAGAGACGAGCGTAAGTTTTATGCGTGTTTGTTCGAGTGTTCAGCATTTTTATGACCAGACATTACCATATCTAAATAGAATCACCGTATAGCATCTATGATAAGGGATTTCGATTGTGAATTAAGGAATGGTATAAATGTTGATAAGGTCGGGTGGAGAAAGAGTAACATAAGGGCATCACGCATATATAATAGGCAATAACTAAAATGCCTGCCCCTAGATTTGGATCTTTATTTCATTTTCAATCAATAATAGCAATATTTTGGGACAGGTCCAAGTGATAGATTTTTTTTAATGATCTATGTAT
>DWNE01009493.1:0-10880 GCA_018249875.1 Cecropterus toxeus | reverse complement strand
GATGAGTTTAGATTTCTGTTCTGGGTCTGGGTGTTTGTGTATTCGTATTTGTGTGTCCATGGCACCCACGACACAGGTGAAAATCCTAGTGTGAGGCTATGAGTGTAGAAAGCGTCTTTTTTGTATTGGTAATGCTACAGTTTAATTATTTGATGAGGAGTCTTTTTAAGGCTGGTACGGTAATTTTTGACTTTAGACATGCATATCATTTGAGATATTGATCATTTTTAGGGTTCCTTACCCAAAGGCTAAAAACGGAACCCTAATACCAAGACTCCGCTGTCCATCTGCCCGTCTGTCTGTCACTAGGCTCTATATCGTGAACTGTAATACCTGGATAGTTGAAATTAAAAAAAAAAAACAATAAAATATATATTTATGGAGAATTCCCATACAACAAATGTGATTTGCCGTTATTTATGCCTTGATTGCTACGGAACCCTTTATGCCGAAGTCCGACTCGCACTTTTTTATTTTTAAATGAGGTTTTATTTTTAAACGAGGAAAGTAGCAATCGAGCGTATCGTTCTGATGGTAAGAAGCAGCTGGTGCCCATGAATATTTGCAAACAAATCGACATGAGATTTGCTTCTAAAACTTAAAACTTTTGAATTGAACGGTTGAATTTATACCACTTACCTTTTATGATATATATTTAGAAATTACTACTTTTATTAGTAACTTCTATTATTTACGAGTAAAATAAAGCACTCGTAGTTTATTTAATGTTCTATCGTGGACCTGATAAAAGAAATGTATTTTATTGAGTCGGTATCTATTATCTGATCTGAAATATGAATTGATGTATTAATAACATTATTTAATAGCATTGAACGTAGTGGTCAATAATATTAAACGTGTTTTCTTGTTGCATACATTTCTTTTATTCCTTTTATAGCGTATTTTTAATTTATACACAGAACTTATATAATAAGAGCAAAAGTTTTTGAGGATGTTTGTGTGTTTGCTACTCTTTCAGAGAAACCTATTTAAACTACTGTTCGGATTTTGCTGAAATTTGTCACGCAGAAAATTTATAACCCGGATTTACACAGCATACTCATTACCGCCGTGAACTTGACTAAAACGAGCGAAGTTGGGTTACTAAGCTAGTAGAGTAATAAAAATAGTTCATGGAAAATAACATATAGTTATTACAAAACGGTATCATGCAATTTGTTAGAAAAACATCAACAGTCAACATCCTCTCTCAAAACTTTGAGACTCCATCACCCACACATAAACAAACATACATCATAATGAATTCAAATTGTATGGCATGGAACTCTAATAAAGCGATGGGCACGTCGACTATGCAAACATTGGATGGGAAATGAAATAACTCGGTCGCCGAAGTGTCACCCTCGGCTGGGGACAAATATTTGTCTTCTATTATCTTCGCGAGCGCCATCTGGCGGAAGCTGTCGGCTTACGTGCTTGAGATGCTGATAGGTTCGTCTGGCTACTTCACAATTCTATATATTTTAGATGATATTTTTTTTTACTTGACAAATATCTTAAGCTTACTAATATTATATAGGTGAAAGGCAAATCTCACAAAGCATGGATGTGTATGTGTATTGCATTTTTACGCAAAACCGCTAACCGAATTTGAATGGAATTTAGAAAATAGATAACTTATGAACTCGATAATAATACAGAATACTTTTTATAAACGTAACCCAAGCGAGCAGCGCCGAGGGAAGAAGCTAGTATTATAGGTGCCATTTTCTTTAATTATAAAGCCTATGTTACTCTGCAAACTGATACGATTGTAATGATATGTCACACTTCACAATCCATTAAGCCGTTTGGACTGTAGCGCGTGCCGAAGAAATGGCATGATACATACAAACAAACACACATACGCTCGAAAAACATTACTTTCCTTCTGACGCAATCGAAGATAGATATCATTTAGAATTAGCAGAATAATCAGTTATATCATTATTTTCTTCTAGCAACGCAAAAACCCCGTCTACGAGCAATAATGAAAGATCTTAACTAAACAGTAGTCCTATCTGCAGATCGGACGGAATGAGCTCTGTCGTGGGACACGCTATAAATTACAATTATCTTGCCGCAGTAAGCGATCTCTCGTGATTGGTCATATCGTATCGATCCAATACTAAGAGTAATAGATTTGAATGGTCTAGTACAAGTTCAATATACTTTATACTTTTATGTTCGTTTAAATATACTTCGAAACTTTTTCGAGGATTTTTGATGTGATACATCTATAGGCGCACGTAACCTTTATTGTTGGCGTGGCGATGCTCTCCTTTATTTAATTAGCGCCATCTGTTTCATATTTTCGGAACAATAATGTATCGGACAAAACTAAGCTGGCTGTGGTGTTAATTCGACTACGTGCAGAGTATTGCACTAAGTCGAACTAATGTTTATTACTTGTACGAATACGAATTCATATCTGTCAAGTGTCCTATGACAATTATTTTTTGTCATTAAATTTGAAACCAGTACGTAGTCCATCCTCAAATAAACGGCCGTTAGTACCAATACGAAAAGACGGATAGATTACAAATATCTATGAGTAATAATGTCTATCTAAATCCACATATAGATTATATGTGGATTATGCGCTATTTGTTTCACCAAAGGAGTCGTTACTGTAAGATCGGCTTTAAAGGAGAGTGTTTATTGCATCTTTGTTAAAGACTTAAGTGTCGTAGCGCTGTGCTCACATTATACTCTTATGAGGCGACCATCCTAGTCCTCAGAATAAGCAACGCACCTGCTATCGACTTAAGATAGAACCCCTATTCTTTTTGTTATAGATGTCAATGTACGGCGGTGTTCACTTACTTATTTATATCTTTAACCTGATAAAAAATACAATTATCATTCGGTTTAGCTCGTTTGTTACTTCTATTATATAAAAAAAAAAACAAAATGTTTTACTTCCTTTATTACCCGTTGACAATTCTCTATCTTGGTGCCAAAATCTGGTTTAGCTTTAGGATAAAAAAAACGTACATAAATAAGCCTTTAATATTTAAACCCACATTAAAATGTAAGGTTTGCAAATAAATAGAAGACAATGATCGCTCTTACTATAGTCTGCTAATTACACTAGTTGTCTAAGTCGTAAAGAAAGATCTTAACTAAATAGATGTACTATCTAATTTCGATCTAGACTAAGTCTGGTTCGTGGCACATAATAAATTACAATTATCTGGTTCCAGTAAGCGATCTGCAGTGATTGGTCATAAGTATCGACCAAGGAAATGCATAGTGGATGGACAGCTCTCGATAAATATTAAGCTGGTTTGAGATAGTCACTTGAATATGCTGCATTCGTTTGTTTGTCCGTTTATTACAGAATTATAACTAAAATTTGTGCATACCAAATGCACTTGTGAATTGCTTGCTTAATCTTAATTTTTATTAGATTGACGTTGCTATGAAATATGCAGTCGACTTGATGCTGAGTAAGTGATTACTTATACAATCTTTTGAAAAAACATGTCTTAATACAGTTATACTCAAAAATATTTTACTATTCATTTTTATAAACTTTTTCTTCTGCCGTGTGTGAATTGCACCCACTTACTCTTTTTCTTTGACTTTGACTGGACTTGAATCTGTAAATAACGTGATATAGTACAAGGGTTCCATCTGAAGTCAATCACAGATGCGTTGCTTCTCCCGAGGACTAAGATACTCGCCTTATGTGAGAGCCGCTGAAGGCTGATATCGTCACCTCATGTACGTATATGTGACCCAGCAAATATACACTTTCACTGAAACAAAGAACTGCTTCATGCTAGAAATAGGTGTGAGGTTGGTAACGCGTCGAAAGACACTCTTTCTATCTCTACAACATTAGGTTTAATAATATAATATTTTACATTAGATAATTTAATTAAACGTGATTAATTAAGACGTGAGGAGTTGAATGTAATAAATATTAATAGTTATAAAATATATTGATATAATAGTTTCTGATATATTTATTTGTAAATGCAAATTTAATTATAAACGTTCGTATAAATTTAAATTAAATTAATAGTTGTTTGTATGTTGTATGATTATTATAACGAACAAATAGAAATACAGATACACGTATATAAACATTTCAGTGACCGTTTTCTAATGTAAATATGTAATGTAAATGAAAATCTGTTTTTGACCAAAAATAAATAATAAGTTACATAAATCATGCATCTGTAAATAACGTCATATAAAACAAGGGTTCTATCTGAAGTGAATCAAAGATGCGTTGCTGCTACGAGGACTAAGACGGTCGCCTCTTATATAAGTGAGCCAGCAACCACACTCTTCCACCGAAACGCAAGATCTGCTTTACGTTAGAAATAGCTCTCGCGCCCGTACCTGGCTAGTCCAACTAAACTTCTACCATCACGAGCTTTACTCTTTAATAACATTGCAAATACAAAATCAATACAAAATTATACGTAAATAAGCATCATTAGGTATTCAAATGCATTGCATAACGTTTAATCGTACGCAATCAGTATAATTAAGCTATAAAATTTAATTGAATTTCTTGTAAGATGTAACTGCATTTATTGTACACACAATCTATAAATTACCTGTTATTAGTTATAAAATATTAATATGTCCGCTGGCGGCAAAACCGACGGCGGTCGCTAGCTAGATAAATGGATAGTTCCCGATACTGTGCTATGGGGAGCAGACTAGGTCGTGCTCGTTTTTGAGTTTTGTGGGACATTCCTCGACGACATTTCTCGAAGACCCTCGTAGCGGAGCGCACTTCATACCGGTCTAACACTGCGTGTGTACCGGATTCGATCCCCGGTCAGACAGAAATGTGAATGATGAGTTTAGATTTCTGTTCTGGGTCTGGGTGTTCGCTTATTTGTCTTTGTGTATCCATGGCATGGAGAAAATCCTACTGTGGGGCTATAAGTGTAGAAAGCTTTTATGTAGAAAGCGTTTATTCCTATTGATGTTATAAGTCATGTCAATCATTCCTAAAATTTCCTTTCCTAGTTCATATAAAGGTTATTATGTCCACGTGACTGAGCATATCTGGTAGAGTATGTATATAGACAAACAGATAGAAGCCCTGTATTCGATATATGAACGCCAGAAGGAGGGTTTTCGAGCGTATTTATGTATGTATATTTCTTTCGCACGCTTTACAGCCTAAGTAGCTTGACGGATTGTAACATAGGACATATTTTGGAATCGCCTCAGTTTGCAGAGTGATATAAGTTATATAATTTTTAAATATGGCGTTTGCGAGGAGGACGGTGGACAAAAGAGAAGGAGGAGGACGCTTTTGAGTTATTTCCATATCAATATGCGTATTAAACTATATACAAGTAAATAGACTCTGTATATGTTCATTTACTATTTGACCTAATTCACAAAATGAGTTTAAATAAACGTTTCATTCTAAAACCGTAAATTCCCAATCAAGCGGTCGGATTCGTTTCTTTTTGTAATTTTTAATCATTGTTGTAAAGATTCAGATAGAAAACATATTGAAATGGATTATTTTGTTTTTAAAATGTAGGTATTTTTAAGCTTCATATGTAATATAATAATAATAATTCAGTTATATCTGTTTTCGTATACAAATCAAACACGTTATAAAGTTATTAGTAATTGTATAAATAACACGAAGTAAATAGTTAACACCTAATAAACACGTTTGTCATTAAATTATTAATTATGTTACACGTTCGTTTCATATCCTGCTTTGCGATATTTGATTGTCACTTGGAGCAAGCAATCTGTGGAACAATCATAATCTTATTGAATTCCTGGTTGCGTTCCGTTTCGCCTTAAGCAAGGTTAAAGTTTAACTGAAGGATATTTATGATGCGACCATGATATACTGCGATTCGTTACGTATAACGGAACGGTTATTGTTCATACAAAGTAATATTAACAATGGCACGAGTCTTAATTGGAAACAGGTTTAGTGACAAGGTGGAAATTTATTTGGTTGACCACATAGAATGAAGCTAGTTTATCGCCTAAAGCATTGTATAACTGTAGTTTTTGGATAGTTTAAAATCAAATTAATTGAAACAAAGCTTTTTTTGTGGAAAAGATTAATTTTATTTTAATTCTTCTCTTACTTCGTTATTGCAGGCAAAATTTATTGGAGTGATAGTGATGTCACTTAAAAAAAAATTGCCAAAAATTTACGACTTAATGACTATTTTCTTTAATTATTTTTAGTAATTTCATTCATATAGTGCTTAATATTTTCATAAACGCTATAAAGTCATATTAAATAGATTTTTTATCAGATCAACGTAGACCTAATTAGACCTAATTTGAGTATATTAATCTAAAAGCTCACAAAAGCTTGTTCACAGTAAACACAGTTCACAGCTTATTCCTAGTAAAGGTCGTGTTAAGTAACATTTTCTAGCAGAAATTCATACTGAAACGCTAAAAATATTTCACAAAACGTATAAGCGTACATATTCGAAAAAATCCGATAAACATCGAAACAACAGCTTTATATCAAGCGAGCCAAATATTTCTCTAAGAGGGAAGTAAATGGCAGATCTCGAGCTCCCGTTTATTTATTTGCTTGCGTCTCTGACGTGAAGAGCTTATAAATATGCCTCGTTAAGCTAGGGTTGGCTCTTGTCCCTTTCGCATTATTTTCATACAAACAACATAACAACCCTACTGTATTGAATCTGGCAGATATTTTCATAGAATTCCTAAAGTCAATTTATTGTCAGAAATTTATTTCTGTGTCATTTAATGAATATTTTTCTTAATAGCAAACGCACACTGCTCTATTGAAATTTAATACATGTTTTTATAGCCAATTCTTATAGTGATAAAAAGAGACATACAATGCATAATAATGCAATAACGAAGTTATGGCACTCATAGAACTCCTATTGTATTTTAAGTATATATAAATTAATATAGGTTAAAGTTTAACTGATTTAATTACTGACTGATTTAACACTTCATGTAAATAATTTAATATAACACATCTTTTTTAAATTTATTACTTTAAGAAATGCATTTTCGAATATTTGAACCTACATGTCACGGTTGTTTTAACTAGCTTTGTGTTAGTGTAGTGTAAGTGATGATAGCCTAATTGAAATCCGTCTCTCAATTTAGCTTATTATAAATTAGTATCACTGCTTTATGGCGAATGAAAACATCGTGAGGAAACCAGCACAGTTGAGAGTTCTATAAAAAAGAGTTCTCAAAGGTGTATGAAGTTTACCAATTCGCACTTGGCCAGCGAAGTAAACTATGGCCTACTACATTATCATTTCGTATTTTCGTCCATTACTATCGACCAATTTATCTGACTAATATTATTAGAGCGAAAGTTTGTGAGATGGATGGATTTTTTTTTTGTAACTTTTTCACACTAAAACGACTAATCCGATTTTAATGATATTAGTCACAAGAATAGTTTACGACTTGTATTAAAAAATGAGATGACCATTACCATGGAAAACATGACCCAAGCGGGCGAGACCGCGAAAATTAGTAGTATTTTTTTTCAAGGTTCTTTTTTCGCATTTTATTTGGCAGCATTTAGTATCATCATTTTATAAAATATTTATAACCCAACATTTTACATTCAGTTTTATTGAAATTATACCCTATAAATATTTACGAGTATGATCTTAATTGTTGATGATTTATGTTTACGTTGTGGGTAAATTGTCGTAAAACCTGTTCTTATTTGTATATTATTGATTATATGCATATAATATGTTATGTGTTTTCATTATGGAAAAGCTTTTTTGCTTGATTTCCCGTTTTCTTTTAAGCGATTTTTCTATGAGCTTCTAGGAAACCATGTTTTTTTTTCTAATACAGAAAGAATGCAAATTTGAAGACGATTTTTGTTGTGTTTCGTTATAAACGGTATTATAATAATGTTTAGAAAGTAAGAGTAACTTTAAAATTACATATGGATATTTCAACTCAATAATAATTTCAAGATAACATTATGTAGGTATAGGATGTACTCTATACCACTCCTTTATATCTAGTTGTGGCATTAGTAGACACTGCGATTAAATGATAATCGACGTCTTGCTCCTTACTAATTCATCTATTGTGATATAGGTATGCCCAGCCTAACGCGGTAACTGTAGCAAAACCCTTAGCATATGGTTGATCTATTTCCAATTGTGAACATATAAAAACAGATAGAACACGAAACATAATTACTGGGCGACATCTCAAAGGAAAAAAGGTTTTACATGGGATAAACATTATCTATACTAATACCTATACTAATATTATAAAGCAGTAGAGTTTGTTTGGTTGAACGCGTTAATCTCAGGAACTAATGGTTCGAATTAAAAAATATTTTTAAGTAGAATAATTAATTTATCGTGGAAGGCTTTAGGCTATATATAACGTCACGTTATGTTTGTTGTTTCTTTTTAGATTGTTGTCTAATAAACGCAGGTGAAACTGCGTGTCACAGCTAGTGCCTATATATAAAAAAATTGAGTAATATAGACCAAGATGCTTTATTTTTATATTTTTAGCTAGTTGTGGCTTACGGTTTCATCCGCAACCACGTACGAAAAGAACAAATAAACATAGCGTGATGTTTTGATATAGCCTTCCTCAATAAATGGACTAATCAACATTAATTTTTTTTTCAAATCGAACGAGTGGCTCCCGAGATTAACGGATTCAACCAAACAAACTTTTTAAAATATATTATTATTATTATCTTAGTATAGACAAGATAACGTTGACGAGTCACGATTAAGGCTTGTACTCGTACTAATACATTATACATTCCCCGAGATTATCCACTATCGTTTTCGTTCATATTTTTATTTTACTCGGTAGTGCTATAATGCGGCGCTTTAGATGTTAACGTGTCAACTAATTTGATCATTGGAAAACGATAACAAACCGGTCCCTAACAGACGTGTGTCGTACAGTATCAGGTGAACGAGTGGCTATATAGAGGAGAGATGCTCTATGTAAAATAATGAATTGATGTATAGTTTATTTTTTAAATAAATGTGATGTAGTAGTTGTAAGCTTTATAATATTTCTCAGATCTCACTCGTTTCATTACATTCCCAAACACCCGACCTTACATGAGATCTGAGAATACACTGTCTATATTGAATAATAGAACCTTATTATAAAGCTTACAATTACTACATGGCATAAATAAAGTATTAAAAACAAGTATAGGTACGTCTCTAAAAATGAGTTATTTATTTCTATTGTTGTAATGTCGTAAAAGAGGTTATGCTAAAAATATAATGTAGACGTTATTTTTTATATTATTAGGATTTGATATATTTGGAGTCTTAAACATTGAAAGCTAGTACTTGTAAATTAAATTAATAAAGGATCTATAAAAAAAAAACGTAAATGAAACTTGGAAAACAATAATGTTTGGCACATTATAAACTAAATACTAAAAACTAAATAAAATAATCTGTAAAATTAGACGGGAAATGTCTAATAATAGATATATAACAATCTCGTATATACTATACACATTTTACTTATAAGCATTGTCGCTGCGAGACGCAAATTGTAACATAGATAAATAATGTAGTTACTTTATAATTACGATTTTTTATCGCTAATAGTTCGCGGGGAGATGCGAGGCTACATTTCGTTGTCCATTAGCGCTCGGCCCATTTACAGTTAGGGAACACCACGTCACGCCGAAACGTGCGTTAAATATAAATATAATTTAAGATGCTATTCTTCCTCGCGGGTTTGCTCGCTTGTATTGTTTATAAGAACCTCAATATTTTAATCTATACTATCTATAATAATATTATAAAACAGTAGAGTTTGTTTGGTTGAACGCGCTAATCTCAGGAACTACTGGTTCGAATTGAAAAATAAAATGTTGTTTTGAATAGTAAATTTTGCGTGGAAGGCTTTAGGCTATGTAACATCACGCTATGTTTATTTATTTTTTAAGAGATTGTTTTCTAAGAAACGCGGGTGAAACTGCATGGCACAGCTAGTAATAGTATATACACTGTACACTAATATTATAAAAAAGTACCTTAGAAGCACGAAGAATTGGAAACGGTGTTGGTTCAATTAGCAATTTTTGGAAATAGGGAACTATTTACTATCAATACAAAAAGATGAAACTGTATTTAAAGTAGTTTAATTAAAAATGTATACTTAATCATTTGGTAACGAGGGAAAATAGCTTCAAAATCACTTTAACAAAAATAACTGAGTTTATAATACATGACTCCGTGTGTATTGTTTTTTCTGTAAAGCTCTTCCATATCTTTCAAATCGGTTTATTTCCTTTCAAGTTGACGAACAAACAGATAGGTAGATGTTTCATCGTTTTAGTAACGGTTAAATAAACGGTTTAGAAACGGTTTAACTTAGATGCAAGTTATTAAAATTACAGACTGACGCATCAATTTCATTTCTTCGTATAGATTGGATAATCTAATGCCACGCTGTTAGTGTGATTAATGCCGGAGATTATCAGATAAGAGTCCCTAATGGAGATAATTTATAGAAATTGGAGTAAGTACTCGTATGAAGGCTTCTGATGGTTTATGTAATTCAATTAAAAATGCCTATTACAATTTTTTTCTAGGCCAATTTATTTAATGTCTAATGAACTAGAACTAGTGGACGACTACACAATCACAAAGTTTCTTCGAAATCAGCTTAGCCGTTCAACCAGTAAGGTTGTATTTACTACTTGGCATGTCATCACAAATTCAAAAATACACGATAGAAAGTATACTACAAATTATGGGATAAACTTCGCTCCGAAATTAGTGTAGGCGTGTTACGTGCTTTTGACAATAGATAGGCAACTGCCGGCGGCACAATACAGTTAGTGTTGATGATTACTGTAAGAATGTATTTTGATTAGAAGCTTGTTC
>DWNE01009492.1:0-10881 GCA_018249875.1 Cecropterus toxeus | reverse complement strand
GTGCTGCTGTATATGCTATATGTTTCACAATAAATACATATAGAAACTAGACTATTCTGTTCTTTTTTATAACTTTTGTAAATATTTTTACATTTGATTAAAAAAAACCGGTGTTTTATTCCTGTCTACATAATACTCAAAACCTAATACATCGTATAGTTACTATACTATACTGTAGTACAATGCCCAGTGTCACCTATAGGTGACACCCCTGTAAAACCGGAGGGGGGGACTTTTTCGGTTTATTTTCTTTTTATATCTTTACAATAAAGAATTATTAACTAGATAAGTAAAGTAAAAATATAAAAACACCATAAGTTTGGACATGGGAATTGGAGAGTTAAAGCTTCTTTTGCACTCTGCGTCCAGACTGTATGGCGCGTTTGTTTTGTCGTGTCGTGTAAGTATAATATACTATGTCGTCGTATTAGTTAGTAATTGAAATGTTTGCTCAAGTTATCGCTAGATGGCGTTGTTTACAAGTATGTTGTGTTATTTGCGCCCGTTTTCAGAGTAATAAAGTTTTAAAGTGTTTCTTGAAAATAATGACTATATATATTTTGTGCCAAATTCAGTCAAAGATTTTAATTTTTGTTTGTAAACGAGGACTTTTTTTGATAACTAACTTCTATAGTAATCAAGCACATTCTGTAAAAGGCACGCGTCATAATTCCCTTACTGACATAAAATTCACACTCAATCAGTTTTTAAGCTAAAATAACTAGCGATAACTCAGAAATAATACTGGTTTAAATTTAGAATGAGTAAAAAAAAACAAAATTTAAAAAAAATATTAAATTTAAAAAATATTGTCTATGCACAGTTTTATAACTATTCTTCATCTGCTCACCCCAACGAGATTACGAAGGGGGTGAGTCCAGTCGTCATCAATTATTTTCGTTGGCCGGCTTTCCATTTTTTAAATAAACGAGGGATGGGGGATGTAATAAAATTACACATGGGGATGCTGCGACAAACCTGTTATCGAAATTTGAAATTTTGAATAACATTTTTGGAACGAGCGAGTGAGGGACATCGCGTGATTTTTAAATAAAATTCTTTGTCGTTTCTTTCTTAGGCTGTTACTAATATTTTCGTTTATGTAACTCCACCATACAGAGTAGGTAAAGCCTTACAATATCACAGGGTTTTTTAATAATTGAGTATATGCATCTGTAATCGACTTCAGATAGAACCCACTGTTCTATATGAAGTTGCTTACAGCTGTCCATGGGCGGCAGTTACCATCAGGTGAACTGCATGCTTGTCTGCTACTTCAATCAGATAAAAAATTAGCTAACGAGCATGCAGTCCACCTACTAAGTGGCCACTGCCGCCCATGGACATCTGTAATTAACCCCAGAAAAATCAGACTTTCCTAAGATTCCTCCCCAGGCATGATCACCTAGCCTGGCGGGAGATCTCCCTTTGCCAAACTACTCCTGAGGACTAAGTTTGATCGCCTCGGATAAGTATATCCCCTTACCACACCCTTCAGACCAGAACACAGCAATATAACTCTGCTGTTATTAAGCAGAAAAACGAGTGGTGGTGCTTCCAGAGTCGAAACAAAAATAGTTCTACCATCTTTAAAAGAAATGAGTGTGTTTTGAAGGTTGTATTAAGGGAAAATTTGAAGCGTTCCAAATTAGTTCTCGGGGTAGCGCTGACCTTAGAAAAGACTCATACGAATTATATCTGAGCCTGATAGAGTTAAACACTAAGTAACAATTTTACAATTCATCCCTTAAATACGTTAAATAGAGAATGTTGGATCACTTATTAATGCTTATGAATTTCGATACCAATAAGTGTAACTAATTTTATAAATTTATAAAAAAATAAAAAATCTTAATGTAGCATTCGCTTCCAACGCATCTTAACTTAAACTTTTACCTTATGTTATCTATCTTATATATCTAATTGAACTTTTAATGTTTTATCTTAAAATTTGAAGGACTTTCGAACTCAACAACACTTTAAATTATGTTTTATTCCACGTCACTTAAATATATCTTTTAAATTATATTACACGCGACTAAGTATTGGAATTTGAAAAATGTCTGCTTATATACCTTTACAAATTTCCATTCCTATTAGAATCTAATCAGTCATTCTCGGAAGAGATCGTGCCTGTAGACTTGCGACGTTAAACATCTTGCAAATACCTGGAACAAAGAGTATTAGCTTACATTAGTATTAAAAAGATATTAAAAAATATTGCACGAATAGACCTTTCTTTTAGGATGACACTTTCTTTCTTCTTTCTTTCTACACTACACTCATAGCCCATTACAATTTTCTCCTGTGTCTTGGGTATGGACACACAAAGACACAAATACCTAGACCCAGAATAGAATCTAAACTCATCAATCTGATGTTAGTCTGGCCGGGGATCGAACCCGGAACCCACTGCGTGTCTGTCCGTTACGGTGACCGCTCGGCCACGCGGGTCGTCGAAGAGAGTTAAGAACAATTAGTGTGTGTGCGCGCGCGTGTGTGTGTGTGCGTGCGTATGTATATATATGTGTGTGTGTGTGTGTGTGTATGTGTGCGCGTGTATGCGTGCTTACGTGTGTGTGTTTTAACCGTTAGGCTATCACTGGTAGCCTTTGGTTAAGAACTTCTTATAAATCAGTATTTTAAACAACTAACAAAGATATTTAGTCTTATCACGAGTTATAACCTAAATTATGTTAATAACTTATTGTTCATATGTTGACATCGTTCCTTGGAGAATAGTTTTACACAAGATGTATGTAATGGGACTCTATTGACTAGGGAGTTCTGTCATTATGTTTATAAATATGTTAATATTTGTTTTATTTGCTAATAGTGATGTCGTTTATTGAAGGAATGACATTTCGGTAACATAAATGTTCTAAGACAAGTACCGTGCCTTATGAGGAATTAAATAGGAAAGAAAAAAAAAATGGAATTTATTAAACAAAAATTAAGTGAAATTATGCTAAAATTGTTTTAGATTCAGTTAATGTAACCTAATTAGTAAAAATAACTATTAAGTTTATATTTTTTTATTCATAGACAAAGTGAAGACTTAAAAAGGTTGTTAAAATTAAGCTAAGTTTTCGCATTTGCTTATGAGAATTTTTTATCACTACTGTAATAGCGGAAAACTTAACTAATTTATAAATTAATTAAATATAATACAATTTACATAATGATATACGATTTGAATTTGTATTACAAAAATGAAAATAAGACCATTAAAATTACCTTCATTAGACCGAACAGGAAACGTGAATGACAATGCTTACAACATTTTTAATCTACAACTCGTAATTACAATTAAGTTAAAATTCGAACACGGATCGAACGTTCGAATCGATCGCCTTCCAAATTTAAAATCAGATAGGCATTCAACAGCAGCCGTATTGGTCCCGGTACAAAGGAATAGAATGAGCATGACGATTCAAATATTTTCCAAAATGGAATATTAAGTGAAGCCATTATACGATCGAATGATTACTATTGGATCGGTCCGAATGACGGAGTGAGTTAGTAATCTGTTATTAAAATTTTATTTTGGTTACACTAGGAAATTGTGGATGCGGTGTATCTGCTTAAAAGTGACAGAATAATATGCACTTAGACGAATGCATACATTTAATTATAACTTAGATTTATTCCACGCGTAATAATTCATTGTAATGTGGGTACATATTTACTATTTCGTCTACAAGTAAATTAATAATTAACATTTTAATAACGTAACTATTTTTATTGAAATTTTGCTAATTGACTGAATGAATTCTAATTTTAAATTTCATTACGTCCTTCGATTCTTGCAATCACGAAATCGTAGTTTTTATTTCATTATTTAGGATATGAATGTCCTGTTTTTATGTAACAAAATTTTACAATTTGTCCATGATAATGTTGTTTTATATTTTTTGCCATTAATGAATTTTTATATTCAAGCTAAAATTTACAATTTAATGCATTTTCTCCTCATTTTTTTTTTTACAATCAATAATGATGATCAATCGAATAAAACCAACCTACCATTTCATTCATTCACGTACGAATATAGACAAAACGTAGCTAGGTGTCAAGCGATCCCTATTCGTATCGAGGGCATCGACTTACGCATGCGGTCCGCGTGCGATGCGTCAAGTGACCCCTTAACGCGACTTATTGGCCACTCATAAGTGATCGCTCGCCACAGAGTAGCAACCGATCATGTGTGAATCATATTTTTATTGTAAATTGAAAATATTGCGAAAAAGTACGACGAGTAAATACTACGAGTAATGTCATAATATTTGCAAATATTTGTTTATTAAAATGATATGTGCTGAACAGTAAATGCTGTTTATGTATTAGATCTAATTGGATTCCTTTTTCAACAATTTTTTTAAGAAATTGAAGTTGTAAACGAGCGCGCAGTTCGCCTAATGGGGGTTCATCTATAATCAACCCTAAAGCATTGGATTCCTACTGTTGCCAGATGCAGATGCATCAGCCCCTTAGAATTAACCTCATATACACCCCGCCTCATACGTGGGTATTGGTACCTATATCAACCTTTTAACCACTATCAGAACTTCTTATAAGGAGATATACTTTCTAAACCAATTGACATTACGACTGAATTCATTTAATTTAAAAAACTTCTTATAACACAGGAGATATACTATACCTAAATGAAATTAAAACTGAATTCATTTATTTTTGATCATAAAAACAATTACTTCGACAAAGTCTGACTAATCTGTAGCATTTTCACAGACAAAACGATACTTTTACAATCACAGGACATTATCATTTCTAATCTGTGGCGGACTCATTGCTTTCTCATAAGGGCTCATTGTGACAGCCAATAAGCACCAAATAGCCTGTTGATCGGCTGTAAAACTTTATCATGGAAGGCTCCTATTAAGGTCGATAAGTGTCGTGTTACACGAAGATTGGTTCACATGTAACCGATATTTAACTAAAGAATCCGATTGAATGATTGATTAACGAAAAAGTTCGTTCAATTGCGTGACGTAACTATTGCACTAATTTAAATATATTTTTTTAACACAAGCAGTGTCTATGTGGCCATATTTATAACGTATGAAGTCTATTCTTGTTAAATATACATTAGTAGATTTATACTGCAAGCATTTCTAAAGGTAAAGGCAATAATACGTTTATGTAAAACACGGCCTATACATCAAAAGACAAACAGAAAGCGGAGATCCACAAAACATCATTAAATTCAATATTTCGTTTAAAAACCACTCCAGATATCTCGACCATTAATCACTAAAACTACCGACCTTCAAGAACATCGGAATAAAATCGGCAATCGAAATAAAGCACTTAAAGCGAAACGTCATTATCGCACAACATAAATAAAATAAAAATAAAAAACGTAGGAATCGAACGCAAAAATTGAATATCGAAGTCGATTTAAAACAGAATACGAATTTTAAAAATACGAGCACAGCGGAGCGGCATTAATTAAAAATTCTCGGTAGAATATTCAAAAATAGAATTCGCATTCGAAGGCCTCCTTGTACGGAGTTGAAGTTTGAATTTGGAAGCAACAAAAGGAGAGCGGGAGCAACCCTTTTAGCGCTGATAATCTGTTCCCGGGCCGTGTTGTGTTGTGTTCTCTTTTTTATCTGTTGTCACTTTTTTGTCCGAACCAAGATTGTACACAACATTCTTTACTCCGAAACGAAGCTTTTTAAACTCGCCCCGAGATTTATTTCTTTTTTATTCGCTTTAATAACGAGTCCTCGTCCGATTTAATTGATGAATGGTCACGGGGGATATGTTCAAACGATTTCAGAACTCGATTTAAAATTGACATTTTATAATCGGCCTCTTAAAATTTTTCTTGGGTAATCGCGAAGTATCTTTCATATTTTAGGATGAGGAGAAATAAAAAGTCTAAAGATATTCAGAATCGGACAGACGTGTATGATTATAAATTTAATTTATGTGCAGATGGAACGAAGTTAATAAACTTGAATGACATGAGTAACTAGACAAGATGAAATGACTGAATGTAATTTACTTTACGAAATTAAAGACTAATTAAAAAAGTCAACTGACTATTTCTGCATATAATACAATAATATCATTAAAACTATATACTTATGCTTACATGCTATAAAACATCTGTTTACAAAATCTACTTAACACTTAACAAAAAGAGTCTAAAAGTACAAAAGTACGCGTTAAAAAAGCCTTTTCGAAATAAAAATTGAACTGCCACAAAGAGCCCGCGTCTGAATTGTTGAAATATAAAAATTTAAAAATAGAACTCAATCCTTCCGCCCTCTGGCGAGCTTTACATGAAATATTATTTTATGGAATAACATCTGTGGTTCGGTCGGTGTGTGAGTGCATTATGCCAGAATGAGCCCCTCAGTTTATATGTATAAGTGAAATTACTTAAAAGTAATACAGTTTCAAGTGGATGGGAACATTTCAACTCTGTTTTCACTCATGTTAATTTTAGATTTGAGTAAGGAACACTCATTGAAACAAAAATCTTGACTCTCACTGGGCTTTTGATGTTTTTCGTTTAAATTATGAGTTAAACTTACGTATTTGTTATACACGTGTAAACGAGTAATCAAGTACAAAAATATTTCGAGTAGTAATTATGTTGTTTTGATTAACTTTTAACTAGTAAATTATGTTGATTGAATACGGACTTATCCTGAAACATTACATAATATATGCCGTACTTACAGGAAATACTCGTAAGCATATAATTTATATATAGGCATAAAAGTATATCCAATCATTTGCTCATATAATTCTTTAAATTTTATAGAATGAAAATTTCAACGAAATAAAAGTTACAAATGAAAAAAGCAATAAAAAATTGGCGGCTAACTCCTTCTCGCATTGCAATATCCGTTTTACAATCCGTTCGGATCGTCAAATCAGTCGTCGCGGGTTCATTTTTGTAGAATCGGAACGAAAACCCGACCATTTTTATTCTATATTTTTTATTTTTGCTTTTAAATTGTGTTCGTCATGCCTCTCCCTGCCAGCTTTCGTGCAATAACAAAACGCTATCAAAGTCACAGGCTTACAAAGAAATTTGAATTTGGAATTGGACCAACGTTCACTCCTTTGTTGTGTTCTGTGTATAATTATCCTTTTTTATTGAATGTATTTTGTTACTTTTTGAATACAAACCCGTTGACGTAATGCCTTTAAATGGAATTCTTTTAGATTTCTGTTTATGATAAATTGTAGCAATTATATCCGGCACAAAACGAATATTTAAGACTAATGTTTTTTAAAATGTTTATTTCCTGTATTTATTATTAAGTTGCAGCTTAAAATTATTGCGAAAGCATAAATTAATGTAAGAACTGTGCACTTCAATCTATGACATTAGATTGCCACAGATAAAACATTAATATTCAAAAAGCACAGAACAAAAATAAAATCAGTCAAGATACAGATAAAAATACATGCACAAATCCGTTCATACGTATAAATTATGATTATAATCTCAAATTCTTATTCGTTCCAAAACTAAATATTTCCGGATTTGTAATAAAAAACGCGCTACTGAACCCACATGGCCAAACTAGTTATTGAGCATTCAGCTGTGTTAGTTTTGGGATTAAATTTTTTACCCTTCATTTTAATTTTAACTCTTTTGGCTATTTTAATATTTCTGGAACAATTTTAGCTTAGGGCGAGGGTGTGGAGAAAGGGTTACTTTTTGGATTTTCTATGCGGGCGTTACGCTTTTTGATTTTTTTTCGAATTGATTGATGCTGGCTTAAAACGCATTTTTATGTATGCATTGTTAAAAATAAAGTTATATAAGTCTTTAGTAGATGAGTAGTTTTATTTTAACTCTACGGTATATACAAAGCAATCTAAAGATTTAGTTCGTCAGCGTTCCAATTTAGACTTTATACGGACATGACGCGTTGCGTCTTAGTCCTAAGTTAGCACATGAGACGTTCTAACTTAGTCGGCACCGACAAAACGTGCATGGGACTTGCTAAATTCGTTTTAAATGAATTATATGATGTATTTATGTTCAGTTACCATGACCTGAATTAACCTTTATTTATTACTTTTTTGGGAATATTAAGACTAGAAAAACACTGAAACATACGCCACCAAGCTATTTATTTGCATATTTGTTTATTATTCTAAAATATGCATAATACAAGTTATCTAATATTTTCTTATGTTATATGTTTTTATCACTTTTTAAATTAATTATACGTGATGCTCCGTTTATCCATTCCTGTTTATGCTTTTCCATACTATGTTTTTTTTCGGAATATTATAACAATTATAGCATAAAAATCTGACCAATATTTATTTAAAATTTTCCAACTTGTTCGTCCATTTATTCCATACGTGTTTATACTTTTCCGTACTATTCTTGTTAAAATATTTTAACAACAAAAATGTTCGTCTAATATATTAATCGAAAACTGAAGACGCTGAAAGCCGAGGATCTTTTGCAAAAATATTTAGCATAGTACAAAATATGTAATACTTTTTATCGGAATCTTTTTAACTAACTGAAGCCATGGAAGCCTGTTCTACCACGATGTTCCACTGTATACAAAGCATTTAAGATTCAATGCGGGCGTGGATGATATATATTTTAAATTGATTGAATGAAACTGAAAGGGTATATTTAGTTATGGGTCTGAGTACGCTTTTATTTTAAATTGATTTTGATCACGGTTCGTTGATTCTTTTGTGAGTTGATAGTTGCTTTATGTTTTTTAGTTCTATTGAGATGTTGTGTTGAGAACCGCGCGCGTGCACGCCTGCGGTTTTCTTTATTTTAGAAATGAATGCCGAATTTTAGAAGTAAAAATTAAAATTAACGTTATTATTATTGATGAAATTATCATTTTTAAAATGAAATTTCCATTCGATACAAAAACTACTAGAAATTACCAGATTAATAGTATAGTTATCGTAGTAATGAAAAAGAAACCTTTTTGAAAAATAAAACAATTTTAAATGTTAAAATATTAAATAAAAACTATATTTGAGGTTTCAGATCATCTGCTCATGTAATTTATTAGATAAAGATAAGTAGAGTTCATCTCTACATTTTTAATTTAATTTTTTCAAGGTTTATTATTTATAAAAAGAATAACTAACTTCTCTGTATTTTATTATTGTAGACTAAACGATTAATGACTTGTTTGTCTAACGCTGCATCTAATTGCCCTCGAGGTACCGGATACAACTCCCGGTCAAGCAATTCATTGTGCTATATCTTGCCTTATACTGTAGAGTTATAATATAATACCTATAATACATTTGAATAAATAGTTACATGACATTATATGTCCCACTGTTGGGAAAGAGTATTTCCCCATAACTAGGGAGGCCTGGAGAAGGAATACTGTATCAAATCGCCATCTTACGATCCAAGATCAACCCGATGTCGAAAAAAACTAGTTTAACAGAAAAAAATAATGTAATAATTTGTAACTCAATTCATTTAAAAATACCTATAATACCTCCGAAGAGGCCTCCGACGAGGCCTCGTGAAACAGCCAGGACAGCTTAACGTGCCCTCCGCTGCATGAATACATAATTAATTTAATTATTATATTTTATTCCATATACCTGTTATTCGTAGTTAAAGTGAAATTATAAATAGTTAATACATCAACTGAGATAAGAACAATAAAAACTAGACATATCGATTTACCGACCATAAAGAATGATACCAGAGACTGTAGGAGTCTATAATTAATCAAAATGACTTGTCAACATTATCCGTAAGGAGGTAAAAAGTTAACCCCCACACAATTAAATTCGAATAAAAACTCCGGGGATAAAAAAGGAAGCAATCGGTTTCAAGAAAAAAGATCAGGGTGAATGTCCGAGGATAAGGGAAGTGTAATCTTGTAGCCGTCCTGCGACAACCTCGGTATAGGTTGCAGTACATTGCGGTTCATGTAAACGATCACGCTTAGAGCTTCATAATAACCGAGCAATGTATTTGCGCTTAAGTTAAATCGCTCCAACTCGTTTCAAAGCAAAAGACGAAGCTACTGTTCGTCAATAAAATTATTATGTTTAACATACATTGCTGGTTAAGACTTAAATAAGCTTCGTATGCTCTCAAAAACTCAGCAATGGATTTGACGTAAAGTTGGAAAGTTTGTACAACTTTTGACAGGAAGTTCGCTCATTACGTTATGCCATAATGATATTACGTATTAGATCCGTAAAAAGCTGAGAAACCGACCAGCTGTGAGGGTTGGCTGCCTACGTAGACGATTCTAGTCACTATTCCTAAGATATTATG
This sequence comes from Cecropterus toxeus, assembly GCA_018249875.1. Taxonomy (NCBI): domain Eukaryota; kingdom Metazoa; phylum Arthropoda; class Insecta; order Lepidoptera; family Hesperiidae; genus Cecropterus; species Cecropterus toxeus. The sequence goes on along the minus strand of DWNE01009492.1, from coordinate 587 downwards.
TGCTATTATTCCGTAAAATGGTATGTTTGAAGTTATATTATTTTGTTTGGTAATGCAATGTCATGGATATGCTTTCTTATATCGGGAACTTGACAAATAGTTTGGGAATACAATAAAGTTATAGAAATTATGGATATTGATAAAAACTAATATTTATTGGAGGAAACGAACGTATTGGCCGTATATGACCTAGCTGGGCCAAACGTTTATCCCGTGTTCAAAATTGTAGCATAAAAATTGACAGATAAATACTCAAATAAAACTTAGTGCTTTAGATTTGACGCGATTTCAAACGTACCTACGTAGACAAACAAAATTTAAAAAGAAATACGTATAAAAATTTATTACTTAGCCTCAGCCCTCCTCCCCCCCAATTCTTCGTACAAATATATGCTACGCGCAGATACAAAAAAAACATTTTGATTATCTGTATGAAAGACAATAATCTGTTTTTAGATTACTTTCTAGTAAATTCTTTATTATGTTTTGTATTATTTGCTATAATGGTGGAACCATTATAGCAAATAATAAAAAAGTGCTCATTTTCCAAAAAAAAAAACAGTAAGTTTTAATTTCAACCCTGAACC
>DWNE01009491.1:0-10882 GCA_018249875.1 Cecropterus toxeus | reverse complement strand
GTATTCGTGTTTGTGTGTCCATGGCACCCACGACACAGAAGAAAATCCTAGTGTGGGGCTATGAGTGTAGAAAGTGTGTGTTGTATTATTGTATAGTACTTATATTATGTATGTATTTATTTTTATAATATTTTAGTAATAAACAGGCACGTAGTCTGCCTGATTGTAAGACTGCCGCCCATGAACATCTGTAATAACCTCCAGACGAGAGTCTCACCTGAGGTTAACCACAGACACGTTGGTACCCCTGAGAACTAAGTTGGAACTCCTCGGATATATATATTCCCTTACCCACACCCTTCAGACCAGAACACAGAAGCGCTATACACTACTATTATAAGGCAGAAATAAGTGCGGCGGTGGTGCTTCCGAAGTTGAACTACGAAGAGTTCTATCATCTTCATATGTAATTTCTGAATAAACATTTTTTTTATTAGTTACATGTAGCAAACGTGGATGCAGTCCACCTGATGGTAAGTGGTTACTGCCGCCAATGGATACCTTTAAGCTTTTTCTTATAGAACAGGGCTTCTATCTGAAGTTGATCACAGATGCGTTGCTACTTTGGACGACTGAGATGGTCGCCTCATATATAAGTAAGCCGGCAACCACAAATAAATAATAAACACAATAATATTAATAATAACACCCTGCCAACGAAACGCAAGGACTGTTTCACGCTAGAAATAGGTGTAGCGGAGGTACCTCCCCGGTCGATCTATAGTGGTTCTAACACCTGGTATATATACTATATCAAATCCAACATTTATGATATAATTTTACATGCAGAATGTATTAGAAATTCCTTTTGTACCAAACTTCGAGAAGCCTAAATTATTTAAGCATTTACGCCAAAATATTTGAGGTACCTACTGCTCAGAAGGAATGCCTTGTAGGTATGTTCTAACATTTCACCGAACCTACGAGTAAGTCGAGTAATATAACTTGAGCAATAAACAAACAAAAAGTGATTGGACCTGTCATGTAACTCGGCTTACTGTTTTGGCTTATACCAACCTGTGACTGTGTAATTAAATAAAATGAATTGTGTTTTCTAAATTGTGAAAAGGAAAGTTATAAGTAAGTAGCTACAGCATTCGTGCAGACACATATTATTGAACTCGTTAGTGGGACCGATATTTTTGTGACCTGCCCATTGTCACATACATATTTATGCTTGTCATACTGTACATGGCACCGTATTGTTGAAAACGAAAACGCAAACATTAAAACAACTTATATGGAGTGTTCTATGATGGCGTATCAATAAGGTTACTCGTAGAAAGTTCAATTGTGTCTAACAGGAAATACTAATGCTTGTTCGAAAGTTGTGGAAGTAATTAAAAGTTTAACACCGCTGGATTCCATCGCTACCGGGACGACAATAGGATACGGTAGGGTCGTATGTTTAAGTTCTCATGCTGAAACCATCAACTGCAAATATCTTTTTTTTCTCTTTTTTTTCGGTAGCAGAATGAAAACCAAAAGATAAACGTCAAATGTAGTTTAAGAAAATAATGTAGTATGTACAAGAAAAATATGTATTTGATACGAAATATTTTTACATGTACACTAAAATCACCGTCTGCCAGGGTTCCTCCTTTTACTCTTTGAGTACGGAATCCTAAAAAGGTCTACAGCCACATTCATTGACTTCAATAACAATTTCTGCTGAGCGAACCAAGACACTGCCGAACTCTTCAGCAAACTGCAATTCAATTTGCGAAAGCGTCTGCTGTCGCTCGTAACGTTGCTCTCCGCCACTATCGTTCAAGTATAACTAGGCTAACGCGGTCTTGTGATGTGAACGACGTTTAAGTTCTCCACTCTAAATATTGTTAGGTTTCCAGGGAACATTTCGTAGCTTTAATTTTAGATTGAAACGAACTGATAATTAATACGATTAAGAAAAAAATTATATCTATTACATTTAATATTACAGGTCAAAAGTATACTCAAACCTAGTAAACCATTGTTATACATTTAAACCGGAGTTTTCAAGAGTTATCAGAAGAATGCGCTTACATATATGGCGTGCCTATGTATTGTAGACGTCTCTGTGACCAGTAGGTACCGATCGTTAGTACGTACCAGTTCATTACGTTTCCTCAAACAATAATTGTTTACGTTTTCACGACGTAATTTGTCATCGAATCTTTTACATTGTACCAATATAGCCTGATATTACGATTGTTCTAAGTAATTAATTACTAGTTTGTTCCTCAGCAATTCACGGAATAAATGTGCCAGCTACTTTGCATATAGTTCGTTCATGAATATTACAATCTTGGAACTATACTTAAACCAAATTTGGGAAGTTTTCAGAGTTACGACACTGCATTTAAACTTTATTGTCGACAATGGATTCGTAATTGCACAAATGAAATATTAGGTTAATGTATCAAGAACTTGGCCGAATAAATATGAAAGGAGCAGATGAAGACCATTAATTGTGTTATATAACGAATAGTGTAGTTATTTAATTGTACTTTGTATCTTTTATAATTTAACAACATTATCATAACAGGTGCTTTTTACAATCTAAACAAGTTGGATATCAATTTTAATTTGTCTTGTGAGCACAAACGTTTTTCCTTTTTATAGTTGCGTGGTACATCTACTAAACTCCCTTTGCACACCAGTTAGAGTGTTGCCAGCCCATTTAGGCTATTGTTGAGCGAATAGGATGAGTTATCAATGATAGTAATGATAACATTTTTTTAAACATAGTAAATGTAAATGGCTTTAATCGAGTCTCGCTATATCAGCTACGATCAAATAGTAAATACATATATGATGTTTAAAAGGTTATATTGCGTTGATCACTAACTTGCAACTAACACTAATTCACTGAAGTAGCTCTTTCAAGGAGTACCAAGAAGTACCACGGCAAGCGACCACACATGCCACCGTCCTTCCCGGGGTAACTTGGCTGGACGGTTCGAGCTCCTTCTATTGCCGTCCGCAACCCCGAAAGCCCCCTTTAGTCGCCTCTTACGACACGCGGAGGATACCGTAGCCCTATTCTGGTCCCGGAACTACAGGGACAAGAAGTACCTACATTTACATATATAACTTTTTGAGTCAGGAGATACTTGCATCAAACTCTACTGGACATACACTACCTATATGATTAACAAAAGATTTACTGTCAAACAACGATAAGCAATAACATATATAATTATGTATCTCCGATGAAGTGATGATAATTTTCCCCGTACTCGATATGTCGTTGAACTGGAAGCCGGCGTACGTAACTCAATTACTGTCACAATGCAGCGGTGACGGCAAGTGCTGGCTCGGACGAGTAATTAAACCCTGTTCCGACATCAATGTCGTGATTTGATGACTTTTTAAAATCTCTTGCTGTCAAATTGACAGTAAGAGATTTTAATTTTGACAGATTTAATATAGAGCTTATGGTATCAAAAACGTGTTTTAGTAATATTTTTGTACACTTTGTTCTCTAAAATCTCTATATATAATCTAAAATATAAATATCTCTTATATATAACGTCATTGGGCTTCCTAATAACTTGTTAAGTACTCGATAATTTCTTTATTCTATATTAAATTATTAAATTTTGAAAAGTTATGATACGATTTAGAGCTTAGCTTGCGATTTAGAGTGCAATGCAGAGGTAAAAGTGATCATTACAAGTGCATTGGCACAGCAGGCAAACGTGGAACCGATGTGACTAGTTAATTAACATGGTACTATACGTTGGATTCGATAGATGTCTTTTCACGACACTATTGCAGTTGGTAAAGTTTCGTACTGGAGTAACAAAATGTAAGGAGTGATTTTACTAAACAATTAACGTTGCATGAGAATAATCTTGAATAAATAATATTGATATGAATAATACCTGGTATGATACTGAGAAATCTGAGATAATAACAAGTTTGAGTCAGTATCAGCGGCGCGATTGGTAGAGGTCTATATAAAAGCGGTGGATTGAGAGATAATGATGATCATGATGAAGACGCTTGACGATGTGTAAGAAAAAACATATATTTTACTTAAGATTTTTTGTTGGCATGGAAAAAGATTTTTAAGCTTTACATTAATTACTTACTTTATATTTTTGTCTGTAAAAAAGTATGTCTGCAAAATATTGTCTTTTATGTATAAACTCGTATGTGCGTCCTTCAATAAAATGGGGTTCTGAATGGCGAAGATGCTTATGAGTATAGCCTTTAAAAGTTTCAAGAAACTGATTTCTGAACGGTGAAAATTTTCTTGACTTCTGAAATATTTAAAGTTTTTTATAACACCAACTGCTAGTAAGAAAATCTGCCAATGGGATTTATTATAATCTTGACGCCATATTCTGTTCTAATTACATTTGTTAAATATTGACTATATTAGACAAAAAGATAAGAATAAAACAAATAGTCATGTAAAAAATCAAACTTAAGTGAAATTATCATAATTAAGTGTACTGATGAATATAAGTAAAATATATTTAAGCTTAATAATAACTATAATGAAAACAGTTAAAATTAAATAAATGTAAATAAAAATAAACTATTTGGTACTATCATATATTTTTCATATTCTTTCCTTCTGAAAAGATACCCATATATTTATGAAAGGGAGTATAAAATAATATTAATGTACCATCTTGAATCGTTACTAAGCCAACAAAACGAGTTGAGTAAAAGCTTGTGATACATATTCAAATATTTCCGTTTGTTGAAACTGTTCTTAGAAATGGCTTAACCAATTTTACAGAGACGTAGCATATATTTTATTTTTAAGAAGTACCTGCTCAACGTTTTACCGAAGGAAAGGTAAATAATGTAAATAGAAATCGTTTAAGCTAGCTTTTGCGTCTAAACTTTAGTTGAGTAAGAAACAAGACAACATCGATACAGTCAAGCTAAGTAGCTTGGTTACGATTAGCTCTCCGTTTTAGACGCCGACCTTTATCACAATTTAATTACCAATGTTTACCCGGCTCGTGTCTCATGGTCGTCAGTATCGTATCGACTGTCGAGTTTAATCAAATTAGATCGCTACACTAATCGACTACAATTCAGATCGATCATCTTTCAATTACAGCTGTCAAAACTTAGTACGTTATTAATGGCATTTCATTATCTTTGAGTAATTACGCTCATAAGTACTTTTTTTAGTAGAGTTCATAGTATAGAAGTAGCTGTCCATCTGAGGTTAAGTAGTTAATAGCTTATCAAAATTAGTTACAGAAGCACTTCTAATATTTAATACAATAAATAAGACTACTTCCTAAAATCCATCAGATGTTAGGTTAGGTTAGGTGGTTACTGTAACCTACCACTTGAATCTGTAGTAGTCTGTGCACCTAGTAAGTAACTAAAACGGCAAATTGGAACACTTTATTTAAGTGCGGACTTTTAGCGCACCACCACCAAAACCATTGCATATCATTATAAAGTGCAAATATTTTATGATTAATCAAAGTAGCATGTTTTTGTATAATAAAATCATGAGAAATAACCTGTGTCGTAAAAAAGTTACAGTAATAAAGCTTTTCCGAATACGGAGTTGAACAAAATTTAAATTAGAATCAATATTGCCTCTGAAATAACGATAGACCTCTTTAAACATCATTCCTTGCATTGTGTGCGTACACTAAAGCGAATAAATTACTCGTAAACAAAATTCCGTAATTTTTCCTCGTAAATTGAAACGTGCTTTTCTTTTATTCTAAAAGCCGATTTCAGTGCCAAGAGGGTCTCCGCTCACAATATTTTAAATTGGAAATACCAGAGAAATACTTTACACGGTTGAACAGGTGGCTATTGCGGTAAAGAAATTTCGTTACTCTGTAACAAGTATAGGTCTTATATAAGGTCACTTAGTTATCAGGGATTTATTTGAGGTTTATTACAGATGTCCAGTCTACCAATTGGCACTTGGCCAGCGCGGTGGACTATGGCCTAAAACTTTCTCATTCTGAGAGAAGACCCATGCCCAGCAGTCGGACGATAATGGGTTGCAACAGATGTGATTTACATAGCCATACAAAGCGACATAGAGGGCAAATCACTTTAGCAATTCAATACATAATTAATGCGTTAGTAAAGTTTCATTATAATTATTGAATTGTTTCCGTATTGATTTTACGATATATATTGTCAGAATTCATATCGGGTATTTAGGGTTACATATAATAATTAAAATCGTTTAAAGTTTGTTCTAGAATTAAACCAAGTTTTCTACTTCATTATTCCAAAAAAAAATCTATATGAAGAAGTAAATCAAGCTACCCGTAGGAAAGCATATCCCAAAATGATGGATTGTATAATGATTGAAATAATAATAAGCTAACAGGCCAACGCGGGTCTGACGCGCGTACAAATAATGTTTCAGAATAGAAAGTGATTTCATTTATCTTGTTCCATACAACGTATTAACACAGTTCCCATACTTACGTTATTTAATGCTACATGGATTTGACAGCTTATTTAATAATTTTGTAAGACTTTACTTGTACGTATTGTACGGATTATTAAAATATTTTCTTCACATATCGTACATTATCTGAAAGAAAATTGACTAACCCACTTGATATATATGTAGAACCCTGCTTCTGCATGAAGGTGGTTACAGATTTTGACAGATCACGTGGCTTACATATTCAGGTTCAGTATTCTAATATTTTATAACAATGTCAACAGTTCAAGTTCTAGACAACCGTGTCTGAGCCTGGTTGCCGCGCCCCGCAGGTCGGGTCGCTCTGACTTAACGGTTTAGGCTATGTAATGTTTGAATGAATAAGTTGTATCCCTTAAAAACTACCTCCAATCTCCATCCAGTGGCTACTGAAGAGCTAAAAAATAAAACGCGTTGAAATTTGAATAAGAGATTCAAGGCGCCATCGGGTCAACCGACGGTTTCAGAATACAGATGAATAAATACAAAGTAATCGTCCTCTGAGTTGACCCGGAGCAGACTTTAAAACGCCTGTCACAGCTTACTCGTGTCTTCGCTCCTCCCGGGAGCGGACTGGGCTGTCTACTTAAAGAATGTCAACAGACCAAAACAGAAATGGTCCCATTTTTGTATTATGTATCCTGGAGAAGGTTTCTTGTAAACGCATTTTTATTATGTTTGTGTATTTGAATGACAGCATTCGAGGCGTTAAACGTAATATTTTATTAATGTCCAGCAAATAATATTGTTATTGATGGCATTTCAAAGATTTTTACACACTTCAAGCCATACTTCTAAAACATGCCTTCTAAAGATGATGGAAAACCACACCACCATAAAATTGGTAATGATGCTCGTTTGCAGTAGTACTTAAATATGTATTACGCATGTATATAGCAGGCATTTGCTATATATTAATTTCAAGGGCACTCCGAGGCAAGTAATGTATCTCCACTTAATCCTGAGGGAGAGTATCTTTTATCAGTTTATTGCTGTGTTCGTTACACGTGGAATTTATTGATAACGTGCATAATGCACCTATTTCACAAAAAATATACATAGAAAAATATAAATTTCTGCCATCAGTTTCCGGATCTGTACCTAAGTATTGGTACGCTGTTATTTGTAAACGTAACCTGCAGAACGTTACTTATGTAATATACGATAGAATAAAAACTTTTTGTGCATCCGATTAAACTGTCTTGGATAAGAATGTTGGAAACTTAGTTGGTGTTTTCAAATCTTAATGATATTTAAATTTCCATTTAGAATAATGAGAGTAGTTTAAGGGACAGCGTGCGATATCCGTTTTATTTATTTATTCATTTTATCCATTATGTGCATGATTATTCTATTAACTATTATCGCGCTGCTAGGCAGGAGTGGTTCAAGAATTAGATGAGTTTAATAATCCACTTTGCTGCCTATTCTGGTTGATGGATTTACTACTTGAGTATGCGGATAATGTAACTAATCTTAATTCAAGTTTAATTGGTATTACGACCGAAGTGAAAACGTTATTAATTGCGTAGCAACACTTCATAAGTATTGAAACAACTATAACTCGCATTTCTAACTAATCAAATTGTTCTGACACCATGTTGAATACAAAATAAGCTAATGAGACCTATACGAGCAAACAATTTTAAAATTTTAAAACTGATTTATTAAAAAGTGATATCAAAAAAAAACTTCAAGTAACATGTATTGTATACTATACATAGGTAGTTATTTATTATTATTCCTATAACTTTTACGGTGAAATGATGAACACCAAGACGTATCCGTCTACGGTAACCCTTTGTTAGCGCCTGGCGTGCGCTGTGTGATTTTATGGTGAAAACTGAGTATGTAACTAAAAATAATTAGGCAATTGAATTGTTATAAGTTAATCTAGTCTAGAGGCATTATTTCATTTTTTAAAAACCGTAAATATTTTTACATTTTTAACTGACTTCTTTAAGATGCCAGCCATGGGACTAAGATTTCGACCCCACAAACTCGGATTTTATGGATTTTAATGAGGATTAGCGTGAAGCTAAACTTCATGCTAATGCTCATTAAAATCCATAAAATATTATATTTGGTCCACCGAATTCTACAAGAACAAAAGTATGTAACATTTCAATTTACTAAAGAAGTGTTCAGGTGTTGTATATCTGAAGTAACACGGTGTGTAATTTAAATTATAATACATATAAAGTTCAACAGAGGATTCGTATTAAATGTAAACAGATGAAATGTTAAGAAAGCAGTATATAATACAACCGTCTAATACGACTGTAGGTACTTGATAACATTTCTTGAGGATAATATCAAACAATTCCGTAAGAGCCGCGAAGTTTTGATTGCTAAGTTACCTTTTTGCGGTTAGATTTGGTTACTTCGTTTCGCTCTTTGTCGTAAAACTGAGAACGTTTTCATTTCGTTTTAATTTAAAACATAAAGTGAAACAATTGAGAAGAATATAATATACCTTTATACCTACATAATGTATTAATGTTTTTTCTTAATTTACTTTTCAATAAACAAGAGTAATATAGAAGAATGGTTTTATAAAATACACATTTCTTAATTCTTACATCGTCATTAAAACATTTTACATAAAAATGACAAGGTAACACTTTCCAATAAAGAAGTAATGATAATAGGACTTATCATCACTTTATCATCATCATCATCGATTATTATATTCGTTTGGTAATGTAATATAAATATATAGGTTTCATGTCAGCTGACCATTCTGATGATTGTGATGACCATTAAAGTTATAATGGCATTTCATTAACACATGCTCATTCACACGCATTAATATTAAGTACATGAGTAACACAAATGATCCGTGCATATGAAATATATTTTTTAGGGTTCCATAAGTTAATGAAAGAAAAATAATCCAACAAAATATTTTTTCCATTAGTATACTAATATTATTGGATGCACTGGCCATATCCAAAAATATTTTTTCGGTCAATTACAGTTTGCCAGAATAGCAGTAAATATATATATTTTCGTTAACATTCAAGAGTAAAGTTGTACGAATAAAGTTTCCAATCATAACGAGCGAAACGAACGAATATAAAATGAGAGTATCAGTATTGTTGTCACGAAACGAGAGAACTTTTCTGGACGGCCCACACGAGCACACCTACGTAGCGACGCCAAAACAAACACTGCACTCGGTAATGAAGACAGGAGCAACAAAACTGCACAGACAACATTCTATAGGACTTTTCTTGCATTGGAAATATGTAAACTTTAGACCGTCAGACCTAACGTACATAGTTACATACGTACCTACCTACATAATTAGCGCAACAAATGAATTTGACTAATCTTGACCTATAATTTGTTTAAAGATTAAGTAAGATATAATTATGGCGGCTCCATAGCTTTACCTAAATACTAAGTGTAAGGACGGTAATTGGGGAACCCGTATTTCTTCCACCAACACAGCACCACAGGGAAAAGGGGTAACTAAAAATCAGCGTTGCACAAAATCGAATCTTCGTCAGCAAAAGCTGAGTCACGTTCAGCCTAACGCTATTCTCATGCTATTGGTACACCAAACGCTAATTGTGATTTTATTATTTAAAAGGCAATGAACAAATATTATTATTGACTTAATAAGTTTTGTTAAAATATTATTCAAATGCTTGTCCTGGCTAACTAAACTATATTTGAATAACAATTAAAATTTTCCAATAAAATCTAATTAATCCGCAGTGAACAATCAGTGTGTACCTACTGTTATTTTATCTAACCCTGCAAATAAGTTTGTTCATTTAATATGTTGTTGACGAAGTACAAACAAAACTAATCATTTATTAGAGAAATATATAAAATGAACATGTAGGTAAGTTGTATAACTAAACGTTATACCTACAGGTATTATTTTGGGTGTATATATATTACGTCGAGCGGAAACAATTCGATTAAAACAGAAACAAAAAAAAATGTTAATACTTATATATGTATATACTTATTATCATGTCGATTACTTTAAGTACTTTACTAAACTTTTGCATTAAATAAAGTTGTTATACGTACAATTTCTATTAAATAAACATACAAAGATACGCCGTAATATATGTATTCATTACTTTTATGTTAATTACGAATAGGACAAAAAGCAATATTGCTGTGTGCTCTGTAGCTCCGCCTCGCTGGAACCTCATTAAAATGTCAGGACTTCATGTTGCCGTTGTTATGTGAATCACGATCATAATTTCTAAGTACCTTGTCCCACAATAAAGATGTCTAAGTAAAAATAGTGACAATCCTAATGTGGTTCAAAAATAGCCCCTTTTTGAGTTTTTTTTAAATATTAATAGCCCTAATAGAGTCCTGAGGGTGTTGCAGAGCGGCATGACTGCCGATGGAACCAATGTAGTTCGACCGGGGAAGTACCACCACCACACCTATTTCTAGCGTGAAGCAGTTCTTGCGTTTCGGTGG
>DWNE01009490.1:0-10883 GCA_018249875.1 Cecropterus toxeus | reverse complement strand
TTATATGCATTTGGTAAAAAAATGTTATTTTGATATTACAAACAGACACTTCAATTTTATTTATATGTATAGATAGATTATCCTTACTTTTAATGATCACCTGCCGCAAATTTTCCAGCCACCCAGGGTTGACTGGTAAAGAATGCCATAAGGCATTAAGTTTGCCCTATTGTGACTTGTTTTTTAATGAGGTGCAATAAAGAAATAAATAAAACAAACCATAGTATATAGTAACACAAACAAAACAATACAATTTTTACCATAAAGTGTATCCGAAAAGCCTTTATGATAGGAGGCAACATCACCACGCCTATTTCTGTATCAATATTTCTGTATCTAATATCAATAGTTTTAAGCACTACGGTATTCTGGTGTGAAGGGTCAGCTAAGGAAGATATACTTTATCAATGCATTCCAACATAGACTTTGTAGTAACTCTAACCTTATATGGGTTTATTTTTTTAAATATGAAATAACAAACGAGCAAGCAGCCCATCTGATGGTAAGTGTTTACTGCCGCCCATGGACATTTGTATGCAACTTCATATAGAACAGGAGTTCTATATGAACTCTATCGCAGATGCGTTGCTGCTCCCTAGGTCTGAGATGGTCGCCTCATATAAAAGTGAGCCGACAATCACACCCTTCCACCGAAACGCAAGAAGTGCTTGACGCTAGAAATAGGTGTGACGATGGTACTTCCCTGGTCGAACTACATTGGTTCTACCACCTGGCACTGCAGATATCAATTATAAATAATAGCAGGCAGTGGCCATTTACCAACAGATAAACCGTATTTATTTGCTACTTCAGTGTTATAAAAAACGTAAATAATAATTGTAATGAGCAAAATTTAAATTTAAAACAAGGTAGTTTTTTAAATCCCATTTTTAAGGCAATTCACTTAATAGTAGAAAAAAGAAGAAACAATGAAGGAAGACAGAATTGATAAAGTATCTTTAAACCTTTACAGCGCCAGTAGTTCCACCTGGTGGAACTATTGGCGCTGTAATACTTTCTCAGCATAATTATGCTGAGAAAGTATTTTTCCCCGTTACTATATAAACACTTTCTACACTGATACTCCCACACTAGAATTTTCTCCTGTGTTGTGGGTGCACACACACAAAGACGTATTACACAAACACCCGGACCCAGAACAGAATTCTAAATTCTTCATTCAGATGTCTGTCTGACCGCTCCGCCACGCGGGTCGTCCGAATATGTATTAGAACTTGAGGAATTGTATGGTTGTACGTAAAAACAACATTCATATTCATATTTATGTAAATCACAAATAATGCAAAGTTCGGTGCGTAGGGATACAGTTAGTGTTGTGTGTCGTGACATGGAACCTAAAAAAGAAAAACGAACTAGACGTAGGGTAGAAGGTTAATCTACCATTAGTGCTTGTCAACGACTTATCCCCGCCACCGCAGTTTCGCCGTGACCACGATCCATGTAACTGGGTCGAAATATCGGCAAAAAGAAATTCAAAATCGCATATCGTGAGTACCCGTAACATATTAAAATGAATCAATTCCGCGATAATATCAACTTAAAATCATATATTCATATTTATAGAGATTTCAATCGTAAGATTTAGAATTGAGTGGCTATATCTGTTGTAGAGTACTAAAATATAAGGCACCAACATAAATTATTATTATTAATTACAAAATAATGCAACTGGTATATTTTAACATTAAAATAGTAAAAGACATTATGAGTAATAATATTTATTAATTAACTTAATTTTGTTTTTGCATACCATTTTTTTATTTGTAAATGCAACTAATCTGGTACAATCAATGCAATTTGATACAAATAAGATCAAACGTAAACTTTTTTGACTTTATCAATTTGAAGTTGTACTCGATTAAGCTTACTTCGTTTTTCTTATTTCCTTAAAAAAAAATCACGGTATTATATGAAACCAATATTTAAAAAAATGCTTGCACTTTATACATTATTAAATATATTTTACGCACATACAACTTAATATATTTAATAATATATATTTATATTTAAATGAATAGTTAAATTTAGTAAATAAATGTATTTTAAGGAAGGTAAATAGTGTTGTGATCACCAAAATCGATATTAAATCTATGTACATTTAGTATTATAATGTTAATAGAAATGTTAAATCCTATACTTATTTTAAGTACCTAAGTTTTTCCTTACTAGTTATAATTATTTGAGACTAGCTTTTACATTTGTGATGACTATGCTAACAGAAAAATTAGGTAACAGCTACAATAATAATAATAGCTAAATACAACATTAAACTTAACGATCGTCATACCTAATATTTATGCTTTTGATCAATTATTATATTATTTCACAGTATGCGACAATTATAAAAAATATTATTATGATGAAAATTTCATCTGCCCGGTGGGTTTAATCAATGTGTTATCTTTATGTATTTCCATATTTCATGATTTATTTGTTTTTTAAAATATTCGTTAAAAATCACTTATTTCACTGATGTAGCAAGGTTTGTTTTCGTAGATCAATTTTACCTCATTTATCTAAGATAAGATAGTCGCCTAATACGTAAGTGTGCCGGCATCCAGACTCAAATTGTACTTACGGTTTTCAACGTTAAATATATTTGTACCAATAATTAAAAACGTACATTAAAATATTAGCATTTTAATGTACATAGTTATTAACGTATCAAGAAAATTAGTCGATTTTTGAGTTACACTACATTTTACTTATTTTAATATTTTTTTATCAAAAGTACCTATCTATAATATCTATCTTTGGGACAATTTTTAGACATACAAAGATATTTCTACGTATATTCCACTGTTAATTGAATATTTCCCTTACCGTATATTGCCTGTGAAATATTGCGTAATTACTGGTCAATAATACAATACAAGGTTAAGACTATGTTTATATTATAATGATAATGAAATACAAATTAAAAATTTCAAAGATTTGATTCGTCATAAGCTTTCTTTAGGTGTTGGTTATCTGTTACCGATTTTAAGCTAGATTAAATATGTACATATTTTGTCGAAGACGACAGATTGCACACATCAAAACCGTGAATCTTCTTGAATAGTCCCGCACTGTCTATATGGTAGAAAAGGTCCGTGGGGACCGTGAGGACAGTGGGGACAGTGGGATGATCGCGGGCAGCGGGCGTGGCGTCAGTCCTGCGAGTGCGAGGTCGGCGGCAGCGCTCGCAGCGGCCGCAGCTCGGGCCCGGAACTGTTGTCACTTATCACGATAGTCTCCTGCGGGCAGCACGATGTCTTCATCGATTCTGTCGACGTTTTGTGATTCTGGAAAAACATCAGGCCTAACTGTTATGTACCTAACTCTACATACGAGGTATACAAATTTATTTAGCTTCTTTAGTCACAAATACCAACTGCGGATGCACGAGTAGATTAATATAATTTTTATATTACCTTGTATATTCATAAGATACGACACGAAAACATATATAAAAGATTTATAGCAGCGGACAATAGGTCTATTATGGCTCTCCGGTTCTTAGTCGTAGCAAGTTGTCAATCTCAATTTTGCGCGCGACTATTACAGTGGACAATTTCCGTTGAAGGGCAGTGAACTTTAAACCCGAATTGGAGTATATGGTTTTACCCTCATAATTAAAGTTTCTGTAGGTATATTAAGCCTCTTATTTAAGAGGCTTAATATACAGAAATTTTTAGTGGTTTGACTCCGGCGGCACCACAACATTTCAACACGGTAATGAGTATCTTATGTGTTAATTCAAATCATAATCTGTGAGTTATATCACTCAAATCCGACCAGCAGATTTTGCGGTAACTAACATACACACTTACATCCTCACAAACTTTCGCGCTACTAATACTAATAAAGTACAAAGAAAAAGTCAGATAATAACTGAGAAGTACGACATAATGCACACTAAGGGGACTGAATTATCTTTGCTTCGCGCTACTAACACTAATAAAGTAGAAAGAAAAAGTCAGATAATAACTGAGAAGTACGACATAATGCACACTAAGGGGACTGAATTATCTTTGCAACTGTTATCTTTTTACTCCCGAGGACTAAGATGGACGCCTCGTATGTAAGTGAGCCGGCAACCACACCTTTCTACTAACACTCAAATATTGCTTCACGCTAGAAATAGGTGTGGCGGTGGTACCTCCCCGGTAGAAGTACACTGGTTCTACCACCTTTTATTAGAATTAGGTGTACCAACCCGCTTGAAGCAGTGCGCGATGGAGTGGCAGAGCGCGGCGGGTGAGAGGCGGCGCTGACGCATCAGCACGTACAGCACGGGATCCAGGACGTAGTTCAGGAGCATCAGCATGTCGGACAGCTGGCTCAGCGCTTCCAGCCGCCGCCGCTCCTCAACACCCAGCGACAGGTACAGCGCTGATGTTAACTGTAAGACATGCAACATTATTGTAACGGAGCAGTGGAGATGCTTTAATGTGATGAGGTGTGGTGGCTGGGGGTGAGGTAAGGAAAGGCGAGGGGAAGGAGCTGATGTGTGGTAACGCGATGATTGACTTTTCACAGAGACGTCATTATTGGAAAGAATTGGAAATAAATGATTGCTTAAAGAGTATTTTTCTATTGTCTTATTTTATAGTGTTATATTATATAGAAAATTTGATAATATCGACTTGATAATATTCCTCTCCATTCTATACATTGTAACACATTTAGTCTACGGCTATATACTGAATGATGAGAGGAATTATTCTATCTAGACAACTTCCACTTAGCATTGTTTTCCAACGGACAGTTCCTGTGATTATTAATAGTTTTATTGGCAAAATGAGGTTTTCGGAAAAACTAGATGCTTATGCTTGTGAAGTGAAGGTCACAGCTTATTTCTATGCAGGGAGTGGAAGAGATTATCTTCAAAGCTTGCATTGGCGGCTTGCATAACTACTAATGTTAAACTGTTAACGTTAATTGTTGAAGAGTATTTGTGTTTCAAGAATAATAGTAAGTTAATCAATTAAAGATACAATTATGTAAAATATAGAAAATACCAATCGATTTTAAAATACGTTTATTTGTCATTATTCTAATTAATGCTGATTTAAGTAAATCAGTTTGAAATCAAAAGTCAGTGAAGCTCCAATGTTGTGGCAAAGAAAATTATAAATTATTTTTTCAGTCTGAAACATTTTACTCTAAAACAACTTTGTAAACTCAAGACTAATAAATCGCTTGATTGGAATTCAAGGGCTCATGAATATAACGAATTATTGGTATTTAAATTGCGTTTAATTGTAATACATAGATTGGAAGTGGCAATGACAACAACACAAAACTTTTGTGTTCTAATTTGGAGAGTGGAAGAGGAGAGAGAGAAAGATGTGAAGAGGCGATCAATCGATTTAATGCGGCTGCAATAATTAAATATCTGACATACTGCATGCTGTATTCATAGCGCAAGGGATATAATAAATAATAAATAACGTTTTCATATAACATACAAAAAAATAAACCCGAAAATAGAAAAAGGTGTTACGAATAAATTGTTTGCTATCTACATGACCGAATAGATAAACTAAACATCATAAAACTTGTACTTCATCAAATTGTATAGCCCAATTCTATTTGCTGAATGACCAGTGTAGGCAATAAACGAGGCTAGCCAACAAACATAACTAGTCTATAGTGTACCTACACGCCTACGATGTGGCTCACTTTATATATTAAGTAATTAGAGCCCTACACGCCACCAATAAACTCCACCCAAGTAATTTATCAATTTCTTGGAAACAGAGCAATCGTTATGATATCTTATAATTGATCTGGTTGTCAAAGCAATCGTGATGGAGATAAACAATTGTTAACTTGGAAAAACGGACGACCTATATTATGTGAAGACTATATGAGTCCACATGGATAGCAACGCATCTGCAAATGGCTTCCGATAGAACCCCTGTTCTATATGGAAATAGTTACAGATATTTATGAGCGACAATAACCACTTACCATCAAGTGAACTGCATGGTTTGCTACTATGTTACTACAGTTTTATAAAAAATCTAAATTGTATGCAGTCCATCTGATTAAAACTGAAAATAACATCTGTTAACAATGGAAAGTTAATAAAACAATGGAAAATGAATAAAAATTATCGTGTATCTTCCTTCCTTTCGATGCTTTTAATTTACTTTCGGCAATATACTTCTAAGACACGTACTCTATAGTTTTTTCCTTGCCATCATAGCCTACTGTCTACACCATTTCGGCATATGTGTAATCCTCTTCAAATGGCACAAAACTCTGAATTAATAATAACAGGCCAAGAACAACTTGGATCGCTCATTTAGAACAGTCGACCATAGAAGGACTCTAAATCAGGATACAGGCAATAGTGTTGCAACAATAGGTGTCGTAGTAGTGTCGTTTTAATGATATATCTCCTTTGATACCCCAACAATAAAATTATGTTTTTAATTGTAGTTGCGCAGATTCACTTCAGAGCTTTAATAATGTAACAATACCTTTTAAAGGTCACATACACATATAATTCGCAGCTCGCCCTTGCGAGCGCCATCAATAACAATCGACGCAGTAAATATTATGGGAAATACGAACTCCAACGCCGCGTTCTCTCTATTTCTAAATCACAACTCAGTGTTGATGCATCGGCAATCTCTGTCTGTTATGAATATTATTACTGTTCTACGTCATCAGCGATGACTAGATTTATAATGCGATTGAAGTAACAAATGTTTTTTTTTTTATATTAAACTGGAGTAGCAAACGAGCATGCATTTCCCTTGATAGTAAGTGTTTCTTACCGCCCATGGACATCTGTAAGCAACTTCATAAATATAGAACAAAGGTCCTATCTAAAGTCCATCACAGGCGTAACCCCGAGGCCGAAAATACAAACATAATTGAGCCGGCAATCACAACCTTTCACCGAAATGGAAAAAACTGCTTCACGCTTGAAATTGTGAGGTCGAACTACAATGGTTCTCCCACCTGGTACATTTGTAGTTCATCCGATGGTAAGGGATCATTGCTTCACAATGATATCTGTGAACAATTCCAATTAGAGCGGGTGCTGCCTATACTAAGTTCACTAATGATCGCCTCATTTGTATTTTAGCTATATTCTACAGAAAGACAGATCTGTATAATGCTAGAAAAAATTGTGACGGTAGTACCTAATAACCATCACCTAACTTGAGAAGTTGTTCGTGATTATGTGTTTTTGCTTCTTCTAATCGTGATACATAACATAATAGTCTAAATTGTATCGAAATGCCATCAATTTATAATAATTTACACTGTGTTACAATTTACGAGTGTAAATCATGTATTTATAAAACAATAACGGGGCCATGAGGAATCCATTCAAATTAAGATTCGCAAAGTACGAATTTGGTAGCCCTCAGCTGTACCTCAGCGCTTCCTGGTTCAGTTCCCGTTTGATGCAAACGATATTTAAAACAAAAGAATTCCACTCGCGTTGCGCTATTCGGCGCGAACTTGTATGTTTTATTGAATTCCTTGCCATTTATCGAAACAATGAAATATTTTCGATCGCACTGTCAACTGCATGCCAATTAGAAGTGGATACAGTATACAATTGTTATTGTATAAGTAATGTATCTACATTGCGAAACATACGACATATTGTTGGCACCTGCCCGCACGAATGTATCTTTTTTCAATTGTACTCGTATGAGAATATGAAAGGAAACGATGAGTTTCCTTGTCATATTCGAAAAAAGATGATTATTATTAGTTGATTACAGACGCTACATTCGCCTGTTAGACATATTGATAAAAAAAATACAATCCACTTCTCTGTTAGGTAAGGTGAGTTGGGATAATATCGGAGCTGGGGTAAAATCGGTCGACTGCAATTGTAGCCGAATTAGGCCATCTTTATATAAATCGTTGTATCAATACGTACCTAATTTTCATGGCATGGTATATGTTGCCAATTTTATAAATGTGGTCAATTTAGTCCACTTTAAACTGTACGGCTTTACCCCCGCTCCGATGTTACCCCAACATGCCTTACTACTCGTACAAAGTACTTTTCATAGAGTAACGGAATTTAACAATATAAAAAATTTATTTATCTTTATCAAGATGCGGACTAATAATTTATTTTGAACTCCTTAAGTACTCTTATGATAATTTTAAACATATTCTTAAAATTATAAGAATTTTAATTATTGATAACTAACTGTGCCACACAGTTTCATAACGTTTATTAGAGAACAATCTGTTAAAAAACAAATAACATAGCGTGATTTTATATAGCCTAAAGCCTTCCAAGATAAATTCACTATTTAACACAAAAATAATTTTTCAATTCGAACCAGTAGTTCCTGCAATTAGTGCGTTCAACCAAATCAACTCTACTGCTTTATAATATTAGTATAGATAGTATAGATTTTTTTGTCTCCATCAATGTGTTTTTAAATATATGCAATGTATAAATATGTTGATGTAGTTACTATATGTTTGAATGGATGCAATCTAAATATCACAAAATTTAAGCAGGTCACAATTCATCACAGCATTAGTATTATGATCGAAGCATATTTTCCTCAACAGTTAAAACTTGCGACATAGTAGGTACTTGAACACCGATGTATATATTTGCAGGGTCGCAAACCTACAATGTTTCTCACGTAATAAAACGTTGGTCTCATGTTAGTCTAGTATATCTAGTATATCACCTGTCACAGGAAAGTTCGTTTGAAAATGCAATGACTACCTAAGTATGGAAAATAATTGAAGGATTTCTGATTTCTGAAGACGGCATGATGTAATTAAACGAGGTCTGTCAGTAATATTAAGATTGTGTAAGTAATTGTTATATAATTTAAAAAATAAAGGTTTCAATAATAATTTGTTGTGGATTTTGAAACCCTTTGTCTTCTTACATGGATAACAATGTGCAAATCATTTATGAAATAAATATTTTTTTATTTTACGAATAAACTAATCTTTAGAGTCCAAACTAATCAAACGTGTTATCGCAACATTTGACTTCCTACGTTTCCCACATGAGTATATCAAGTGATTGTTTTTCAAATCATGAATGTTAATACAAATAGAGTTGTACTCCCAACGCGGCGCGCGACCGGCATGCTGATGTTACGATGAGCGAACCTCTGCCATATTATTATATTAGTTGCTCGCATTTGATCGCGATCTGGCATAAATGTTTCGATTTATATAAATTACTTCAGTGCCCATAGTACGAGTTTATTTATCATAGAAAAGTACATTACAAGGTATTGCCGAAAACAAAAACATAAATTTGCAATATCCAAAACGAAAACGGTGATCGTTTTGAGAAAAAAATATTAAACTCATACTAACAGATTATCAAAACTGGATTGTTAATATCAAATTAAGTGAAATGAAAGACAAATATGCAATGAATTAAAACTTTTAGAAATAAGCAATGCACTTTAAAATTTAGTGCAGTGCATTTACCAAACGGATCAATAAATGCAGTGATTGAAGTAAGTAGTTAATTTATTGATAGATCGGGTATAGAATCGAGTATTGTGGTAGGATCGATTGGTGCAATTGAAGAAGTCAATTTTATGATGGTTTGTTAGCGGTTGTAATTGTTTTGATTGTTGATCTATATAATAAGTTATCAAGTTAGTATTAAATTAAAGTTAATATGTCATTTAATTTTTCCAGGATGCGAACGATGAATTTCAGATGAACCCAGGTGAACATAGAACTTTCGGCTTTCGGTCGTATAAGCACGTTGTTAAATGCTAAACTGTGACCAGCCAAACTAAGTTGAGGTTTTAATTTACTTGTATTCTCATAAAAACATAAAAATTAGTTATATCTAACCAATATTATTACTGTAATAGAGCCTTTTTGATTTAATACATATGTTATTTTATTCACCAGAACTTTATTGACAAAGCTAACTACTGAGATTAGTAAAGTTATAAACTGTGTTAAAAGAATACTTTAAAGGAGGTTAACAGTTTATATCTAACCATCTGCTTTTGCTGCAGACACGCGAGGGTTGGGGATGAAAATGTTTTAATAAGTTAAATGTAGAACAGTGACCTTAACACTATCAGGTAATTCTAAAGGGTAACAGCTTAACACAAACTATACTAAAATGAAATGAAATGACATAAAAGTAGGGCGAGAGCGTTACTCCAAATAGAGTTATACCAACAAACCATTTTAATAAAAATAACTAAGTTTTATGTTAGTATAGCGACGTTGGCGGGACCTAAGGTCGCGCTATGCAAAAGGAATATTTATTCTATAATATCGTACTTAAAGAATAGCTAAGGTTTCCATTAACTTTCATTTATTTGTCAGTCTATTATTTCAGTCAGTTGTCAGTCTTAGTTAATACATTATAGTGTCAAATCTACGATACGTGGTCATTAGATATTACTTGATAAGAGATGACGCTATACGATGTTCTGAATCATGCTCATGAAACAGTTTTAATTTTTGATGATTGATTGATTGATTGATTGATATTACTTAATACATTAGTGATAAATTATTGCGGCTAAGTAAAGGTATGTATACCTGTTCAAGATAGACAAAAATCTGAAAGAAAGGCAATATTTCACATATTCCTGATTTAACCTTTTTATGTAACACTAAGACTCAATAAATAGCGTTCCTTTTAAATTGTTACCTACTCCATATGGAACACGGTAATCTGAAGCCAATCAGCTACCTTATTCTAGGAGGTACCAGGTACCATCGATAAAATCGATATTATTATAAATAGTATTAAATAAGTTAATATAAAAAGGTATTTAAAAAAAAAGCTTTATACGTACTGTATTGAATTCTATAAATTAAGCTCTTTCACTTGATACCCATATTGTGTGGATTGGACAAAAATATGTATT